>JALAJA010000398.1:0-46568 GCA_023376005.1 Doryteuthis pealeii | reverse complement strand
GTGGGTGGATGTTCCATACTGTACATTATCAAAACACTAACTGTAGACAAATATATATTTTTTTTAAATAACAATAAATCATTCTTAGATTTCCTTTTCACTCACTTATTCTTCATGTTAAAAAATATAATGGCTGATGAATGTATCTGAGTAGTAATAGTATGTGCTTTCAGTTGCCACCATGGTATAAGAATATCATTTTAATGTACAATGGCGAGTTATAAAGTAATGCCATTTTTTTAGGTATAATTACCAACACAGGAACATGTATCAAATACAAATAATTTTTTAAAAACAGATCTATTTGACCATAACAGGAACTAACAACCACTCCAGGTCTGAGTGTACCTAGGAGTAATGGCATGAAGGATAATCCCCAGATCTCCAAAACTGCAGCCTCAACATCAGATGCAGTTTAGTGTCATACCCAGGACACCCCTTCTTGGTGTGATCTTACCCTCTGTAGGGAATACAGTCAGCATATTCTAAACCCCATTGACAGGACGGTTTTAAAGGATAAGTATATACATTTTTAACAATATCTTCCTTTTTGGTGTGGTTTTACCCTCCGTTTGTAAGCCCAACCAACAGGACAACTTAAATCTTAGTCAGAGTAGAATTTCTTGATAACTGTCCAATCACGTGAATGTCTGTAAATCGTGTTTGGTAGTATTTAAGTAATAAGCATGAATTAGAGAGAAACAAAGATCTTAATTCGCATAAATGACTAAATAAATCTATACAACATTAAAATTAACAATGCTTCTACTAAACAATTTGACGCACTAATATTGTTAATGTACTATATTGTATCTACAGAGAATGACAAATAGCTTCTTTTTTTAAATCTTGTGCCATCAAAATGGGTATGATAATAAGTTATTTTATCTTTTGTTTTATATTTTTGAAAGCTATAAACGACAAGCAGACAAAAGAAAAATAAAAAAACTGCTCTACCCAGCCCACCCCGAGGCTAGAGCTCAGTAAGCATTAATTTGCCAGAGAGAAATAGGTCGACGTAAAAAATATAAATATCCTATAAGAAATAAGTTGTTAGGGGTATAATTTTTTCTATGACTGGAAATTCCTAAGAAGTAATACATTGTTGAAAAAGACAAAAGGCTTACATATCTTGTTAAATGTACATTTTTTATATGAAATCTATCATGAGAGAAACGGATTATGATGAGAAAGGTTTTATAAGTATGGATTATAGATCATATCTTCTGTATCTCCCTTGTGATCTTTTAGCGGTATTTTTGTCTTTTGATCTGGTCAAATTTATTGCGGGTAAATTATTTGAATTGGTTGGTTGGGTTTTTAGCAGCATGATAATTCTTGGGTTTATGGATCATGCCGAAGATGTTAATGGTTGTATTCATTTGTTGGATATTCAATTTTTTTAAAACTCATTTTTTCATCTATCTAATCCTAGGCAAAAGTTTTGGCAGGTTGGGTTGGTTTTCGGCATGCTAACCCTTGGATTATTTTATGCAATCATGTTTTTATTTTATTTATTCTTGTTAAATATTCGGTAATTTTGAGGAAGTGCGTCCCGGTCTCCTGCTCAAAATGTGCTAAACTTTCAAATTTCCGGTGACTATCAAAATAACAACCCCAGCTTATCGTAATTCTTTGTTTATCATATTTGTCGTATTTTGATTTAGATACAAAGATGGATATAATAGTTTGGACATAGACTGAGATAGATTAGATAAACAAAACAAAATATATATAGATAGACTACGAACAAATGAGCTAGATAATTTTTCAACAAGTTATATGTATTTGGGGATGGGGAGGGGGTTCGCTTCTTTTTTTGTCGTTCTTGTTTATTTAAACGCTAAAAACAAGATTGACAAACTGAATAATGAAAAATAAAAAATCTTAGTATTTAAAAAATATGATAATATGAACAATTGAGATAGATAGTTTTTGAATAGACTGAGTTGGGTGTTATTTTAATAGTCACCGGGCAGCATTCTTGAGGCAGGAGAACCGGGATGCACTTCCTCATAAATATATAATTTCAAGTTTTTAGAAAAACACATATTTTAGACTCATTTTTGAAATCTATTTTTACCCATAGATGGGACCATTTAACAGGTAGTACGACCTCCAGTTCAGGTGGAGCAGGAGTATAGCAATGAAGGGAATACTCCCTGACTCAGAATTTGGAACCTCACTACTACATGCAGTTTAGCGTCATACACAGTATACTAAGACCTCAGTCACCAGCTTCTAGTGTAATAATTTTGATGAAATGGTGTTTTGGAGATCTTTTGTCTAGAAGAGCAATAGGTGGGGAAATCATAAGGGTGTAGGAGTGGGCTTGATGTTACCAGCCAATTGAATCAGAGGGGTTACCTGAACGACTCTTTAGCAGCCAAGTATTGGAGTGTTGCATATCATGGCTGCTCAGCCACTAGGATTCCATCCTTAAGTATTGCAGTCGCACTATAGGTTGAGGGTGTTTTATATTTAAGGTTTAAACATAGTTGGTTATTGTTAGTGATGTTTTTAGGGTTTTGGTTTTATAACACCATCTCATTTGGTGGTCACGCTGAAAAGGAAGGAATTCAAGGAAATAAGAAAGAGACAAAGACCGAAGGTGGTTTTATGACTTAGGCTTTTTTCATACTGTACATTATCAAACACTGAGTGTAGAAAATTATAATATTTTTTTAAATAACAATAATCATCCTTAGATTCCTATTTTTTCACTCACTTATTCTTCAATTTAAAGAATATTATTGGCTGGAATGATGTATTTTTGAGTAGTATTTAGCTTCGTGCTTTCAGTTTGGATACATGGTATAGAGAATATCATTTTAATGTACAAGGGTGAGTAAAAAAGTAATCAGAATTTTGTTTTAGGTATTATTACCACCACAGGAAATGTATACATCAATCAAAGATGACGCTGGTCCTTCTTGTGGATTACATCTTTTCTCCACAGTACTGTTTTCTCAATAGCATGTTCCCCTTCAATGAGAAGCATTTATCAGCCCAATAAAATTCTGTTTACTGTTCTTTTGAGCCACTTCTTCACTACAGATTATAACTTCTTCACGTCACTGGGAATAATCACTATCATCTCTTCGGCCCCATGAAGAGGGTTTGAGAGGGCAAACATTCAGTGAAGAGGATGTGAATCTGTAGTGAAGAGTGGCTGAAGAACAGTCAAATTGAATTTTACAGTCAGGGATATGCTCTCATTCAAGGGAGGTTGGAACTTACTATTGAGAGCAATGGTGATATGTGATCCACAGAAGACCAGTTATTTCTGTGGATCACAATCCCTACGTTCACATTGCTATTGGGGAGAAATGATGTGACTATGTGGAAGAAGTAGGCGATGTGATCAAGTGGACCAGTTCATTTGATGTATGTATTATGTTCGGTGTTGTATTAATATATACCTTGTCTAAACAAAATGGGCATTACTTTTGAGTCTATCACTCGTTTTAGACGTATACGCCACTCTCAGATAGTCAAATTTTAGTTTTAATATTAGAGTGTCTCTCAACAACTTTGTGTGTTGCGCAATAGTTGGCAAGACTAGACTCTTCTCTGGTACACTCCTACAATTTCTGCTGTAAGAGTCAACATAATATCGATGATACGCTAGAGTATGATATAATATTCATCTGATTGCAATAAAGAAAGCAAATTGGGGCTGAGAATTAAGCAGACTGACTAAATAGTGTGGAGGGATACCATATATATTTCTTAATTTCTCAAATACAATGTTGGTATTAATTGAGTCATAATAGATTTTTTACTCAAGACAAATTATGTAGGTAGGGAGAGTAGGGGGTATGAAATAATATTAATAAGTATATTTTTTAAACATTGTATTAAGAATGGAAAACAATCAAAATAAGAGACAAAGTAGGATAAAATGAAAAAGACATTTTTGCATACGATATATCATATTATATAATATGTATATTATTATAATATATATATTATATTATATATACGACTGTAAAAAAAGGCTTTCATTTTTTTTATTACTTTGTCTCTTATGCTTGCTTCTCATACAATATTCAAAACTGAATTAAATCACCTGATGATTGGTGATATAAAACTCGGTCATTGGTTAGTCTTGTTATCTTTTAATTTGATATATTTGCTTCACACTTTTGGTATGTAATAAACTTTCATGTCATAGTGTTTACTGGTTTTACTAATGATGGTGACATCATATCACATACAATTTATTTATATATATAATATATATATATATATATATATTATATATATTATTAGCAATATATGCACCCTCCGGGTGCAAGTATTAATGCCATAAAATATCATTAGAAAGTCTAAGAAACTAAAATAAGAATGCAGATAAAATGATTTGAAACAGAGAGGAGTAGAATCGAGAATATAACAGCTGAAGCTTCCTCTTCCATCCCCCGTCTTTCCTTGCTAAACTTTTCTAATTTAACTATTTAGTTAAATTGGGAAGTAAAAATAAAATTACAGTTATTTCTTTTTGTTAATTGCTTTCTTTTAAAATTTATTCCCGAGATTTTTGCTCATATTCATTAAGATAAAATCAAATAATTAGAAATCAACAATACCAAGCGCATATTATTAAAATCAATTTAAATATCAATATGCAAAATTAGGCTTGCCGTTCAAACTGTAAACCACTATTTGTTGTACATATAAATACAATTACATGTTATTTGTACGTAGATATGACCATCAGTATTAATAATGAAAAACGATTTTTATTAATAATTGAGGCTTAAGAAAAAATGATTCATGGAGAATGTGATGTATAATAACTAAATGAGATGGTGACTTGAGTAGTGATATAGTTGGTTACAGAGAAACAAACACATAATTCCATTATAATAGAAGATATATATATATATATAAGGAAGATGAATAAAGAAAAGAAAGTACAGAATGGATAATAAAAGATGAATTTAATAATTCACTTACACATGTGTTTCGGTCAGTTTATCTATGTGTACACGATTCAAACTATTATTAAATAACAAATGAAATGAAATAATAATAGAAAAATGTAAAATATTCCGTACACAGAGAAAATTCAACCTTCATCAGAGTGAAATTTATTTTGAATGAAAAAAATTTGTTGAAGAAAAACGAGAATTTTTTAAAATGTCTGAAGAGAATTTTTTAAAATTCACTTTCAGGACACTGAACAATATAGGGCCGTTAGCAAATCTCAAGAATTTGAATATTTGATTTTCTAGGAATTATGGTGGATACAGTTTTTGTATTGCAAAATTAAACTGTATCCACCATAATTCCTAGAAAAATCCTAAAATAAACTGTATCAACCATAATTCCTAGAAAAATCAATATTCAAATTCTCGAGATTTGCTAACGGCTCTATATCGTTCAGCATCCTGAAAGCGAATTTAAAAAAATTCTCTTCGAACATTTTAAAAAATTCTCCGTTTTTCTCCAACGATTTTTTTTTTTCATTCAAAATAAAATTTCTCACTCTGATGAAGGTTGAATTTTCTTGTGTACGGAATATTTTTACATTTTTCTATTATTATTATTTCATTTGTTTATTTAATAATAATAGTTTGAATCATGTACACATAGATAACTGACCGAAACACATGTGTAAGTGATATTGATTAAATTCATCTTTTATTATCCATTCTGTACTTTCTTTTCTTTATTCATTCTTCTCATATCGTCGGATTCAATTCCAATTCCATTTTTACATATACACACACATATGAAATTTAACATTTTTAAAAAAAAACATGATGTTTGTTATGTGATTGCTGACAGATCTGTTTCGACCAAATCGATAAGTTGGTCTTCATCAAAGAGCCATAGATGGGAAGAAAGATATCCGTTAAAAAGACCGTTTACAAAAAACGAACGCTGAATTCAACCATTCGTTTTTTGTAAACAGTCTTCTTCCATCTATGTCGCTCTTTGATGAAGACCAACTTATCGATTTGGTCGAAATAGATCTGTCAGTAATCACATACAAACATCATATGTTTTTTCAAAAATGTTAAATTTCATACTGTCGGATTAATTTCCATCTATTTTTCACCACACACACACACACACACACACACACACACATATAATATATATATATATTAGTACCTAAATAATGAGAATAGAAAGCGTTTTTCCTATAAATAATATCTGATGAATCCTCAGAGGAAAAAAACGAGATCTCACAGGATTTGTTAATTCAACTTAGGAATTAATGATTACACTGTTCACCTTGATACCTTGCTTAGTAACCTTTTTTCCTATCCTTAACACTAGTGTTTTTTTCCTATTATTTCTGTTAACTCTGATACTCGAATTTTTATAATTTTCAAAAAAGTCACAATTAAAGATGCTGGCATTTCTATTGGCTCAGCTTCTTTTTTTTTAAACTTTTCATTTTTTAAAATGTATGTTCTAATCATTGGATAACAGGTAAAAACGAACAGCCCAAAGTGGCATGTTGTCAGCATCAGCCAGACTGTGAGGGAGTCTATCTCCTTTTCACTAGCACTAGACTGGGAAGATTGTTTTTACATTAAAGTGGGGCACCATACTACCATCAGCTCTCCACCTCATTACACAGATCCAAACTGTGGAACTCATTCACGAAGAGCTGGTATCAACCCAGAACTTTGTGCTTCCCAAACGGGAGCTCTACCAACTGAGCTAAACCAGCCCTATAAAATAGAATAAATACAAATCACCAAATCTTAAGTTTCCCACAGTTAATATTCGATCCTGATGATGACTAATGTTAGTCAAAAAATACTTTTATCTATTGAATTATAAAGTTGAACAGTTTCTTTTTTTTTCCTCCGAGATCCAAGGATTGGAACAGAAAGTGGTATTTTTCAGTATGTCCACTGTCCAGTAAACTCACAAGTCCATCCACTTATTTCTTTCTATATTAGCTCTTAAAGTCCTATACCACCTCATTCCACCCGGCTGGAAATCACATTCGTTTTCTTAATCTACCCTAAAAATAGCCTTTGTTTGAATGTAATATTAAACATAGTATTAACATATTTAGCAGTCTTTGATGTACGTGAAATAACAGGTAAAATTTTAATGAAAAGGCCATTTTTAGTCATTTATATATATTCCTTATAGGAATGGGGCTCTGGACTTTGAAAATTCTCAACAGGATGTTAAGATTAATATGCAGACTCATAAGTATGCTTGAAAATCCATCAGTGGATAGGTTAGTAATAAATTGACTAACTTGTAAGTCTGCACATGTGTATTGATATCGAAATTAATAAGTGGATGTATTTCTGAGCATAGTGGATTACCAAGTAAAGTATAACTCATTGGAACACTCATTTGAAAACAGAAAAGTTTTCAAACAAAAAGCTGAATTGTAAACCAAAGATGGCTATGACAAAACAATTTACTAACAAGTCCAGGTTAAAAGCACGGTTAGTTGGACGCCGTAGTGTAATAGAGTCATAGGAATGGACTTGTCAACCAGAGTCCGAAGCTACAGTTCACATAGCGCTAAATATCTTTGGGAAGGTGTGAATTCAACACTCTCCCTACAGCTATGGGTAGATAGTAGGGCAGACTGGGCTTGTTAACCTTGGTTAGGCAACCAGTTTAGGAAAAGGAAACTCTGAATTCAAACCTGTTAAACTCTGCTTGGGGTGGTCACTACTAGAATAGGCTCAGTCTTAATTAGTATCTATTTCACTAATAACTACGGGTAACCCAAAGCCAAACATTTTAGACCTTAATTTACCGATGCAGGTAGCATTGGGGTACAAGAAAAGTTTTGATAAACAGGTCAGACTTAATTCTAGTAAAACAATTTTTCTTTAGAGATTTTGAAATTCAAATTCAGTACAATTAGTTAAATCTTAATTGATAAATTGATCTGAGCCGTGCTACTCATGCACTTTATTGGCGAGGGCGGTATCAACCTTGTGGTTCCAAAGTGGATAGTCTACCAACTGAGCTAAACCATGTGGAGAAAAAACCAAGTATGAGACACAGACAATGAAGATAGTTTAACTCATTACAAATGAATAAAATACCTTACAAATTCAAGAACTGATGCCTTAGTATTAGTTTGTCTAGCACAAAAATTCACCATTATATGATCATCATATCCCATGCAATTACAGCACTCAATGAACTTGGAATATTTGCTGACAAATATCCTGCACACTTAATTCCTTTTTGCCTGAAATGACTAGAATTATACATTGTTATAAATCAATCTGTCATTGTTCATTTTTTTTTTTACTACAATTTTTATTTTTTATTCTTTTCATGCTTACATTAAAGCTCCTTCTGTTATAAGTGCCACTTCACTATAGCAAAGGTAGACACTTTTGCTCTCTTTCATATTGTAAAACAATTACTACTACAACCCTACAGGTACTGCAACACTTTTGATGGATCTTGGTTTGGTTTTGTTTTACAGCATATCAACCTCAGTGGGTTATTTAATGCTGACAAAGTTTTGAAATAATTTTTTTTTATAAACCATTTTTCTATTTAACCCATAGACTGGGACCCCTAACAGGTACTACCACTCCAGATCAGAGAGGACCAGGGAACAATGTTGATGAAGGGGTACTCCACATTCCCCAGACCTCCAAACTGGAACCCCACATCAGATAGAGTTTAACATTATTCACATTTGATGGGAAAAAAGTCTAAAACGTGTATAAAAGTTAATTTTATAGTCAATCTTTGTGGTGTTAATAATAATTGGAAAAATTCTGATATAAAAAAATCATTTAAATTTACTAAACAGAACGGTGATTATTTCTGACAGAATAGTTATTTACACGGTAAAACTTTAATGTTATTATTATGACAAAAATTTTAGGTAACAAACATCTGGATTAAAAAACAAATCTGCCTAAAAATTGTGCTAATTATCCGATTAAAAAAAAAAAAAAGAATTCATTAACTAGTAGGGATACCTGGCATTTCTGTTGTATTGGTAAAATTAACACCAGTAATGTCAAATCTGTTTTCTTTTTTAAGGGGTTTCTTTTTAAATCAGAAAAGAAGTGTGGATTATTTTTACAATTTAAAACCACTTCATCTTGAATTTTAGTAGATTCAATTTCACATTAATTAACAAATTCCAGTCACATACAGTGAATGGCACTTGAAGAGTTTAATCTACAGATGTCAATTTAAACTTTAAAAAAGTTTTAACCTGAATTTTCTCTTTTTGTTAACCACATTCTTAAAAGATTAAGCTATGAAATTAATAAAAATTTTTTAAAATTTAATCTACAAGAGCATATTTTACTTATTTTACATATTTTTAACCTAAAAAAATTTAAAAAATTTAAAAAAAATATAAGACCCATACAACAAAATTGACAAAACGTTATAAAAAGTAAACATAAACTGAATTCTCCATGGATTATCTTTAAAACATGTAAAAAAAATCATTAACCTGCATCTTATTAAAGATAATATTTTGAATTATTTGCAATATTTTGTAAAAAGTTTTTTTTTTAAGGCTATGAGGTATTACTTATCGGGACAGCTATCAACATGTGACAAATTGGCAAACTAATACCAGGGTGTAGAGTTGGAGTTAGAAACAATCAAGGGGTCTGGAGGTGAGTCAGTAAAACTATACAGACTCCTCCGTTGAATTTACACTTATATGCCACAATATCTTGATATTCTCTTTAATATAAACGCGGCTGTGATGATATAGGACTCAAGTTAGGAGTATATGCATAGGCTTTGAGATGTGTGGCCATAATCACTTAATTACACGAAGAGGAACTGGGGAGGGGGCCGAAAATAGTGTAGTCAAAGGTTTTCGTGTTCTGACAAGTACAATACAAATTGGTTACTACTGAAAAAGCATTCACTATAAATTAATGACAAAAAAAAAAAAAAAAAAAAAAAACAAAACACTGCCAAATACACTGTTTAGCTTAATACTAACTGTAATATAAAATATGTAATTCCTGTAAATAAAGCCTCATCTTGAATGTGTAATTATTTAAGATAGGCAGTCAGTTGATCTTAAGGTAAAAGTGGAGCCAGAATTTCTGCTGCCTTTATAGTTAATAATCAAATGATTTTGAGCAATGTTCACTACGCTTATGATACATTACTGAAGTTGAAAACATCACAAGGAAAATCATATCATTATTGATCCTCATACCCTGAATTCAGAGCATCTAGTTACAAATTTACAATGAATTATTTCATGTAATTATAGATGATTAAGTTTTATTTTGGTAAGAGAGACATATCTTTTGGTACACACTGTATAGTAAACACTTTTATGGAATCCCTTAAATAGTACAGATCATAAAAAAGGAATGGTTATTTCTAAAAGTCCAACACAAACAAAGGGGAACACTCTTGACTGATAAATTATTTATTTATTGATCTACTTAGAAAAAAAAGAAGACGGGTTAGGGTTAAGGGTTTAGTTTAATGGGAAAATAAATAATTTATCAGTCAAGAGTGGTTCCCTTTTGTTTATGTTGGAGTTATAGGAAATAACAAAGGATTTTTTAGAATAAAATTCTACAATAAAGTTTTAAAAATAGTGTAGTTATGTATAACAATGCATCCTAATTTTGGATATTAATTTGAGAAAGAACATCTACTGTATAATATACATTGACAATTTTTTAAGATTTGTAGAACCAGATTTATACTGAATTTAACATTTGTTAAATTTTTTATTGGCTTTTATCAATTAAAATAACAATTTATACAGTAATATGTTTCAAAACACAAAATTTACAGTTTTAGGCAAGGACATAGTCACTGGAATGTGTTTGTAACATTTTGTGTGAACATTTCTCTATAGTGGTACAAATAGAAGTGTTTGTGACAGTTAGTTTGGACAATAGATATAACCTTACTTTCTTATGCCATCTCAATATGGTGAGGACACGTGGGCAAAAATAGAAATATATTAAAAATTGATTCTTCCTGTATAATATGCACCCCTTTGCTTAAAGCTTAAATATTGGAAAAAGTGCATATTATACACAAATAAATTATGGTAGAATATGTTTGAAGAAATGAATAAAATATAAAGAAATCTACAAAATATTTTTTTTATAATTTATAAATATATCAATATACCAATATATCAATATACACCTGAATTAAAATAAATCAATATAATGAATTAAAAACACCCTGAATTAATAATCAATACCACTAATTAAAATAATCAATATACACCCTAATTAATATATCAATATATATCCTAAATATATTAATATGAGGGTGAGTCAAAAAGTAATGGCATTTTTTTTAGCACAGTTATAATTACCAACACAGGAACATGTATCATACATCAAAATGAAGCTGTCCTCTGTGGATCACATCCCTTCTTCTCCACAGTCACCATTTTCTCAATAGCAATGTTCCACCTTCGAATGAGAGCATGTATCCAGCCCCATAAAATTCTGTTTACTGTTCTTTGAGCCACTTCTTCACTAAAGATTTCACTTCCTTGTCACTGGAAATAATCATCGAGAGGCAAACATTATTCCAGTGAAGAGGAAGTGAAATCTGTAGTGAAGAAGTGGCTCAAAGAACAGTCAATAGAATTTATGGGGCTGGGATATATGCTCTCATTCAAAGGTGGAACATTACTATTGAGAGAAATGGTGACTATTGATCCCACAGAAGACCAGCTTCATTTCGATGTATGATACATGTTCCTGTGTTGTTAATTATACCTGTCCTAGCAAAATGGCATTACTGTTTGACTCAACCTCGTATATACCCTAAATTAAAATATATCATATATACCCTAAAATTAAAAATTAGATTTTATATTCACAGCAGATAATTATGATAAAGAATTTATCACCTTAACTGCAAGCAACTTATCATTGTTCGTTATTTAGCAACAGTAAAGTAAAGTTGGCAGAGTGGCCTATTGTCAGTTATCAACTGAACAGCGAGGGAGTCTATCATTTTTTTCACTAGCACCAGACCAAAGAGGTTGTTTTTTGCTGGGGTGAGGGCACACCTAACATCAGCCGGATTTTACTAACCTGAAAACTTGCAATTCCTAGTGGGTGCTTTAACCAACTGAGAGATAGATTATATTTATTAGCATCCACTTTACACTAGCTGTCTACCATGATTTTTTTGGCCTGAACATAATATATTTCAAGTATTCCTATATAACCACCAATAAGTAACTAAATAATATAAACCTTAGTAAACAGTTTATAGCTCAAGTAAACTATTTTAAACAATTAATTTGCATAGAGTTAAATGGTTTCAAGTCTATCTAATATTAATAATTAATTTAATAATAATCATTTGTTTGATACCTTATATAGTTTCATGTATTCTATCCAAATACTAATAATTCTTTAAACAAATCTTTTACCCTAGATGGGCCTAACAGGTGTAACATCCAAGTCAAGAGTGGACTAAGAGTAATGGCAATGATGGATTAAACGCACAACCTCTCCAGACTGGAGCCTCACACCAGATGCGAGTGTGGCGTATCCCTTCATTGCCATTACTCTTAGGTCCACTCTGACTTGGAGTGGTACTACCTGTTAGGGGCCCATCTAGGGGTAAAAGATTTGTTTAAGAATTATTAGTATTGGATAGGAATACATGAAACTATATAAGTGTATGCAAACAAATGATTATTATTAAATTGAATTATTAATATTAGATAGGACTTGAAACCATTTAACTCTATGCAAATTAATTGTTTTAAGAATAGTTACTTGAAGCTATAACTGTTTACTAAGGTTTATTATTATTAGTTACTTATTGGTGTTATATAGGAATACTTGAAATAATTATGTTCAAGGCAAAAAAATCATGGTAGACAGCTAGTGTAAAGTGGATGCTAATAATATATATCTATCTCTCAGTTGGTAAAGCACCCATCTAGGAATTGCAAGTTTTCAGGTTAGTAAAATGGGGAGCTGATGTTAGGTGTGGTGCCTCACCCCAGCAAAAACAACCTCTTTGGTCTGGTGCTAGTGAAAAAATGATAGACTCCCTCGCTGTTCAGTTGATACTGACAATAGGCCACTCTGCCAACTTTACTTTACTGTTGCTAAATAACGAACAATGATTAAGTTGCTTGCAGTTAAGGTGATAAATTCTTTATCATAATTATCTGTGAATATAAAATCTAATTTTAATTTAGGGTATATATTGATATATTTTAATTTAGGGTATATACGAGGTTGAGTCAAACAGTAATGCCATTTTGCTTAGGACAGGTATAATTAACAACACAGGAACATGTATCATACATCGAAATGAAGCTGGTCTTCTGTGGATCACATAGTCACCATTTCTCTCAATAGTAATGTTCCACCTTTGAATGAGAGCATATATCCCAGCCCCATAAAATTCTATTGACTGTTCTTTGAGCCACTTCTTCACTACAGATTTCACTTCCTCTTCACTGGAATAATGTTTGCCTCTCGAGTGATTATTCCAGTGACAAGGAAGTGAAATCTGTAGTGAAGAAGTGGCTCAAAGAACAGTAAACAGAATTTTATGGGGCTGGGATACATGCTCTCATTCGAAGGTGGAACATTGCTATTGAGAGAAATGGTGACTGTGGAGAAGAAGGGATGTGATCCACAGAGGACCAGCTTCATTTTGATGTATGATACATGTTCCTGTGTTGGTAATTATAACTGTGCTAAAAAAATGGCATTACTTTTTGACTCACCCTCATATTAATATATTTAGGATATATATTGATATATTTTAATTTAGGGTGTATATTGATTTATTTTAATTTAGGGTGTATATTGATTTATTTTAATTCAGGGTGTATATTGATTTATTTTAATTCAGGGTGTATATTGGTTATATTGATATATTTTAATTCAGGGTGTATATTGATATATTTTAATCTAAAAAAAATATTTTGTAGATTTCTTTATATTTTTATTCAAGTTCTTCAACATATTCTACCATAATTATTTGTGTATAATATGCACTTTTTTCCAGATATTTAAGCTTTAAAGCAAAGGGGTGCATATTATACAGGAGAATCAATTTTTTAATATATTTCTATTTTTTGCCCACGTGTCTCACCATATTTGAGATGGCATGATTGAAAGTAAGTTATATCTATTGTCCAAACTAACTGTGTCACAAACACTTCTATTTTGTACCACTATAGAGAAATGTTCACACAAAAATGTTACAAACACATTCCAGTGACTATGTCCTTGCCCTAAAACTGTAAATTTTGTGTTTTGAAACATATTAGCTGTATAAATTGTTATTTTTAATTGATAAAAGCCAGATAAAAATTTAACAAATGTTAAATTCAGTATAAATCTGGTTCCTACAAAATTCTAAAATGTCAATGTATATTATACAGTAGATGTTCTTTCTCAAATTAATATCCAAAACTTAGGGATGCATGTTATACATAACTACACTATTTTAAACTTTTATTGTAGAATTTTATTCTAAAAAATCCTTTGGTTATTTCCTATAACTCCAACATAAACAAAAGGGAACCACTCTTGACTGATAAATTATTTATTTTCCCATTAAACTAACCCTTAACCCTAACCCGTCTTCTTTTTTTTTCTAGTAGATCAATAAATAAATAATTTATCAGTCAAGAGTGGTTCCCCTTTGTTTGTGTTGGACTTTTAGGAAATAACCATTCCTTTTTTTATGATCTGTACTATTTAAGGGATTCCATAAAAGTGTTTTTACTATACAGTGTGTACCAAAAGTATTGTCTCTCTTACCAAAATATAACTCTTAATCATCTATAATTACATGAAATAATTCATTGTAAATTTGTAACTAGATGCTCTGAATTCAGGGTATGAGGATCTAATAAATGATGATTATTTTCCTTTGTATGTTTTTCAACTTCAGTAATGTATCATAATGCGTAGTGGACATTGCTCAAAATCATTTGATTATTAACTATAAAGGCAGCAGAAATTCTGGCTCCACTTTTTACCTTAAGATCAACTGACTGCCTATCTTAAATAATTACACATTCAAGATGAGGCTTTATTTACAGGAATTACATATTTTATATTACAGTTAAGTATTAAGCTAAACATGTATTTGGCTGCATGTTTTTTTTTTTTTTTTTTTTTTTTTTTTTTTTTTTTTTTGTCATTAATTTATAGTGAATGCTTTTTTCAGGTAGTAACCAATTTGTATTGTACTTGTCAGAACACAAAACCTTTGACTACACTATTTTCGGCCCCCTCCCCAGTCTCCTCTTCGTGTAATTAAGTGATTATGGCCTACACATCTCAAAGCCTATGCATATACTCCTAACTTGAGTAGGCCTATATCATCACAGCCGGTTTATATTAAAGAATATCAAGATATTGTGGCCATATAAGGTGTAAATTCAACTGGAGTCTGTATAGTTTTACTGACTCAGCCTCCAGTGACCCCTTGATTGTTTCTAACTCCAACTCTACAGCCCTGGTATTAGTTTGCCAATTTGTCACATGTTGATAGCTGTCCCGATAAGTAACTACCATCATAGCCTTAAAAAAAAAACTTTTTACAAATATTGCAATAATTCAAATATTATCTTTAATGAAGATGCAGGTTAATGATTTTTTTTACATGTTTTAAAGATAATTCCATGGAGAATTCAGTTTTGTTTACTTTTTTATAACGTTTTGTCAATTTTGTTTGTATGGGTGTCTTATTTTTTTTTTTTAATTTTTTTAAATTTTTTTTAGGTTAAAAATATGTAAAATAAGGTAAAATATTGCTCTTGTAGATTAAATTTTAAAAAATTTTTATTAATTTTCATAGCTTAATCTTTTAAGAATGTGGTTAACAAAAAGAGAAAATTCAGGTTAAACTTTTTTTAAAGTTTAAAGTTGACATCTGTAGATTAAACTCTTCCAGTGCCATTCACTGTATGTGACTGGGAATTTGTTAATTAATGTGAAATTGAATCTACTAAAATTCAAGATGAAGTGGTTTTAAATTGTAAAAATAATCCACACTTCTTTTCTGATTTAAAAAGAAACCCCTTAAAAAAGAAAACAGATTTGTACATTACTGGTGTTAATTTACCATACAACAGAAATGCCAGGTATCCCCACTAGTTAATGAATTCTTTTTTTTTTTTTTAATCGGATAATTAGCACAATTTTTAGGCAGATTTGTTTTTAATCCAGATGTTTGTTACCTAAAATTTTTGTCATAATAATAACATTAAAGTTTTACCGTGTAAATAACTATTCTGTCAGAAATATCACCGGTTCTGTTTAGTAAATTTAAATGATTTTTTTTATATCAGAATTTTTCCAATTATTATTAACACCACAAAGATTGACTATAAAATTAACTTTTATACACGTTTTAGGCACTTTTTTTCCCATCAAATGTGAATAATGTTAAACTCTATCTGATGGTGGGGTTCCAGTTTTGGAGGTCTGGGGAATGTGGAGTACCCCTTCATCAACATTGTTCCCTGGTCCACTCTGATCTGGAGTGGTAGTACCTGTTAGGGTCCCAGTCTATGGGTTAAATAGAAAAATGTGTTTATAAAAAAAAATTATTTCAAAACTTTGTCAGCATTAAATAACCCACTGAGGTTGATATGCTGTAAAACAAACCAAACCAAGATCCATCAAAAGTGTGTGGCAGTACCTGTAGGGTTGTAGTAGTAATTGTTTTACAATATGAAAGAGAGCAAAAGTGTCTACCTTTGCTATAGTGAAGTGGCACTTATAACAGAAGGAGCTTTAATGTAAGCATGAAAAGAATAAGAAAATAAAAATTGTAGTAAAAAAAAAAATGAACAATGACAGATTGATTTATAACAATGTATAATTCTAGTCATTTTCAGGCAAAAAGGGAATTAAGTGTGCAGGATATTTGTCAGCAAATATTCCAAGTTCATTGAGTGCTGTAATTGCATGGGGATATGATGATCATATAATGGTGAATTGTTTGGTGCTAGACAAACTAATTACTAAGCATCAGTTCTTTGAATTTTGTAAGGGTATTTTATTCATTTTTGTAATGGAGTTAAACTATCTTCATTGTCTGTGTCTCATACTTGGGTTTTTTTCTCCACATGGTTTAGCTCAGTTGGTAGACTATCCACTTTGGAACCACAAGGTTTGATACCGGCCCTCGCCAATAAAGTGCATGAGTAGCACGGCTCAGATCAATTTATCAATTAAGATTTAACTAATTGTACTGAATTTGAATTTCAAAATCTCTAAAGAAAAATTGTTTTACTAGAATTAAGTCTGACCTGTTTATCAAAACTTTTCTTGTACCCCAATGCTACCTGCATCGGTAAAATAAGGTCTAAAATGTTTGGCTTTGGGTTACCCGTAGTTATTAGTGAAATAGATTACTAATTAAGACTGAGCCTATTCTAGTAGTGACCACCCCAAGCAGAGTTTAACAGGTTTGAATTCAGAGTTTTCCTTTTCCTAAACTGGTTGCCTAACCAAGGTTAACAAGCCCAGTCTGCCCTACTATCTACCCATAGCTGTAGGGAGAGTAGTTGAATTCACACCTTTCCCAAAGATATTAGCGCTATGTGAACTGTAGCTTCGGACTCTGGTTGACAAGTCCATTTCCTATGACTCTATTACACTACGGCGTCCAACTAACCGTGCTTTTAACCTGGACTTGTTAGTAAATTGTTTTGTCATAGCCATCTTTGGTTACAATTCAGCTTTTTGTTTGAAAACTTTTCTGTTTTCAAATGAGTGTTCCAATGAGTTATACTTTACTTGGTATATCCACTATGCTCAGAAATACATCCACTTATTAATTTCGATATCAATACACATGTGCAGACTTACAAGTTAGTCAATTTATTACTAACCCTATCACTGATGGATTTTTCAAGCATACTTATGAGTCTGCATATTAACTCTTAACATCCTGTTGAGAATTTTCAAAGTCCAGAGCCCCATTCCTATAAGGATATATATAAATGACTAAAAATGGCCTTTTCATTAAAATTTACCTGTTATTTCACGTACATCAAAGACTGCTAAATATGTTTAATACTATGTTTAATATTACATTCAAACAAAGGCTATTTTTAGGGTAGATTAAGAAAACGAATGTGATTTCCAGCCGGGTGGAATGAGGTGGTATAGGACTTTAAGAGCTAATATAGAAAGAAATAAGTGGATGGACTTGTGAGTTTACTGGACAGTGGACATACTGAAAAATACCACTTTCTGTTCCAATCTCTGGATCTCGGAGGAAAAAAAAGGAACTGTTCAAACTTTATAATTCAATAGATAAAAGTATTTTTTGACTAACATTAGTCATCATCAGGATCGAATTATTAACTGTGGGAAACTTAAGATTTGGTGATTTGTATTTATTCTATTTTATAGGGGCTGGTTTAGCTCAGTTGGTAGAGCTCCCGTTTGGGAAGCACAAAGTTCTGGGTTTGATACCAGCTCTTCGTGAATGAGTTCCACAGTTTGGATCTGTGTAATGAGGTGGAGAGCTGATGGTAGGTATGGTGCCCCACTTTAGATGTAAAAACAATCTTCCCAGTCTAGTGCTAGTGAAAAAGGAGATAGACTCCCTCACAGTCTGGCTGATGCTGACAACATGCCACTTTGGGCTGTTCGTTTTTACCTGTTATCCAATGATTAGAACATACATTTGTAAAAATGAAAAGTTTAAAAAAAAAGAAGCTGAGCCAATAGAAATGCCAGCATCTTTAATGTGACTTTTTTGAAAGATTATAAAAATTCGAGTATCAGAGTTAACAGAAATAATAGGAAAAAACACTAGTGTTAAGGATAGGGAAAAAGGTTTACTAAGCAAGGTATCAAGGTGAACAGTGTAATCATTAATTCCTAAGTTGAATTAACAAATCCTGTGAGATCTCGTTTTTTTCCTTCTGAGGATTCATCAGATATTATTTATAGGAAAAACGCTGTTCTATTCTCATTATTTAGGTACTAATATATATATATATATATATGTGTGTGTGTGTGTGTGTGTGTGTGTGTGTGAAAAATAGATGGAAATTAATCCGACAGTATGAAATTTAACATTTTGAAAAAACATATGATGTTTGTTATGTGATTACTGACAGATCTATTTCGACCAAATCGATAAGTTGGTCTTCATCAAAGAGCGACATAGATGGGAAGAAGACTGTTTACAAAAAACGAATGGTTGAATTCAGCGTTCGTTTTTTGTAAACGGTCTTTTTAACGGATATCTTTCTTCCCATCTATGTTGCTCTTTGATGAAGACCAACTTATCGATTTGGTCGAAACAGATCTGTCAGCAATCACATAACAAACATCATGTTTTTTTTTAAAATGTTAAATTTCATATGTGTGTGTATATGTAAAAATGGAATTGGAATTGAATCCGACGATATGAGGAAGAATGAATAAAGAAAAGAAAGTACAGAATGGATAATAAAAGATGAATTTAATCAATATCACTTACACATGTGTTTCGGTCAGTTTATCTATGTGTACATGATTCAAACTATTATTATTAAATAAACAAATGAAATAATAATAATAGAAAAATGTAAAAATATTCCGTACACAGAAAATTCAACCTTCATCAGAGTGAAATTTTATTTTGAATGAAAAAAAAATCGTTGGAGAAAAACGGAGAATTTTTTAAAATGTTCGAAGAGAATTTTTTTAAATTCGCTTTCAGGATGCTGAACGATATAGAGCCGTTAGCAAATCTCGAGAATTTGAATATTTGATTTTTCTAGGAATTATGGTTGATACAGTTTATTTTAGGATTTTTCTAGGAATTATGGTGGATACAGTTTATTTTTGCAATACAAAACTGTATCCACCATAATTCCTAGAAAAATCAAATATTCAAATTCTTGAGATTTGCTAACGGCCCTATATTGTTCAGTGTCCTGAAAGTGAATTTTAAAAAATTCTCTTCAGACATTTTAAAAAATTCTCTGTTTTTCTTCAACAAATTTTTTTCATTCAAAATAAAATTTCACTCTGATGAAGGTTGAATTTTCTCTGTGTACGGAATATTTTTACATTTTTCTATTATTATTTCATTTCATTTGTTTATTTAATAATAGTTTGAATCGTGTACACATAGATAAACTGACCGAAACACATGTGTAAGTGATATTGATTAAATTCATCTTTTATTATCCATTCTGTACTTTCTTTTCTTTATTCATTCTTCCTTATATATATATATATCTTCTTATTATAATGGAGATTATGTGTTTGTTTCTCTGTAACCGAAACTATATCACTACTCAAGTCACCATCTCATTTAGTTATTATACATCACATTCTCCATGAATCATTTTTTCTTAAGCCTCAATTATTAATAAAAATCGTTTTTCATTATTAATACTGATGGTCATATCTACGTACAAATAACATGTAATTGTATTTATATGTACAACAAATAGTGGTTTACAGTTTGAACGGCAAGCCTAATTTGCATATTGATATTTAAAATTTGATTTTAATAAATATGCGCTTGGTATTGTTGATTTCTAATTATTTGATTTTATCTTAATGAATATGAGCAAAAATCTCGGGAATAAATTTTAAAAGAAAGCAATTAACAAAAAGAAATAACTGTAATTTTATTTTTTACTTCCCAATTTAACTAAATAGTTAAATTAGAAAAGTTTAGCAAGGAAAGACGGGGGTGATGGAAGAGGAAGCTTCAGCTGTTATATTTCTCGATTCTACTCCTCTCTGTTTCAAATCATTTTATCTGCATTCTTATTTAGTTTCTTTAGACTTTCTAATTTAATGATATTTTATGGCATTAATACTTGCACCCGGAGGGTGCATATATTTGCTAATATATATATATATATATATATATATATATATATATATATATAATAAATTGTATGTGTATGTATGTCACTCATCATTAGGTAAAACCAGTAAACATATGACATGAAAGTTGTATTAACATACCAAAAGTGTGAAGCAAATATATCAATATTAAAAGATAACAAGACTAACCAATGACCGAGTTTTATATCACCAATCATCAGGTGATTTTAATTCAGTTTTTGAATATTGTATGAGAAGCAAGCATAAGAGACAAAGTAATAAAAAAAATGAAAGCCTTTTTTTTTTACAGCTCGTATATATATTATATAATATATATATTATATAATATACATATTATATAATATGTATATCGTATGCATAAATGTCTTTTTTTATCACTTTGTCTCTTATTTTTATTGTTTTCCATTCTTTAATACAATGTTTAAAAAAAATATACTTATTAATATTATTTCATACCCCTACTCTCCCACCTACATTATTTTCTTTGAGTAAAAAATCTATTATTACTCAAAATACCAACATTGGTATTTGAGAAATTTAAGAAATATTATCCCTCCCACTATTTAGTCAGTCTGGCTTATTCTCATTGCCAATTTGCTTTCTTTATTGTAATCAGATGAATTATTATATATACTCTAGTATCATCTGATATTATTTGTTGACTCTTACAGCAGGAAATTGTAGGTGTACCAGTTGGTCTAGTCTTGGCCAACTATTTGCACACACAGTTTTTGTTGAGACGCTCTAATATTAAAACTAAAATTTTGGTCTCTGAGAGTTGCGTGATACACGAGTATGACTCAAAAAGTAATGCCATTTTGTTTAGGACAGGTATAATTAACAACACCGGAACATGTATCATACATCAAAATGAAGCTGGTCCACTGTGGATCACATCCCTACTTCTCCACATAGTCACCATTTCTCTCAATAGCAATGTGGAGACGTAGGGATGTGATCCACAGAAATGAAGCTGGTCTTCTGTGGATCACATAGTCACCATTGCTCTCAATAGTAATGTTCCACCTTTGAATGAGAGCATGTATCCCTGACCTGTAAAATTCTATGGACTGTTCTTTGAGCCACTTCTTCACTACAGATTTCACTTCCTCTTCACTGGAATGTTTGCCTCTCAAACCCTCTTTCATGGGGCCGAAGAGATGATAGTGATTATTCCAGTGACGAAGAAGTGAAATCTGTAGTGAAGAAGTGGCTCAAAGAACAGTAAACAGAATTTTATGGGGCTGGGATAAATGCTCTCATTTGAAGGTGGAACATTGCTATTTGAGAAACAGTGACTGTGGAGAAGAAGGGATGTAATCCACAGAGGACCAGCTTCATTTTGATGTATGATACATGTTCCTGTGGTGGTAATTATACCTAAAACAAATGGTATTACTTTTTGACTCACCCTTGTACATTAAAATGATATTCTCTATACCATGGTGGCAACTGAAAGCACGTAGCTATTACTACTCAAATACATTCATCCAGCCATATATATTCTTTAATATTGAAGAATAAGTGAGTGAAAAATAGGAAATCTAAGGATGATTTATTGTTATTTAAAAAAATATATATATTTGTCTACACTCAGTGTTTTGATAATGTACAGTATGAAAAAGCCTAAGTCATAAAACCACCTTCGGTCTTTGTCTCTTTCTTATTGTTCCTTGAATTCCTTCCTTTCAGCGTGACCACCAAATGAGATGGGGTTAAAAGCAAAACCCTAAGAACATGCACTAACAATAACCAAGCTATGTTTAAACCTTAAAATATTAAACCCCTTGCCACCCTATAGGTGGCGACCTGCAATACTTAAGGATGGAATCCTAGTGGCTGAGCAGGCCATGATATGCAACACTCCAATACTTGGGCTAAAGAGTCGTTCAGGGGACCCCTCTGATCAATTGGCTGGTCACATCAAGCCCTAGCACCTATATGATTGTCCCCACCCTATTGCTCTTCTAGCAAATCTCCAACCCATTTCATCATATACACTAGAAGCTGGTGACTGAGGGTCTTAGTATACTGTGTATGACGCTAAACTGCATGTAGTAGTGAGGTTCCAAATTCTTGAGGTCTGGGGAGTATCCCTTCATTGCTATTACTCCTGGCTCCACTCTGAACTGGGGTGGTACTACCTGTTAAGGTCCCATCTATGGGTTAAATAGATTTAAAAAATGAGTCTAAAAATGTGTTTAAAAAAATTGAATATTTGGTAATTTATGAGGAAGTGCATCCCGGTCTCCTGCCTCAAGAATTGCTGCCCGGTGACTATTAAAATAACGACCCAACTCAGTCTATTCAAAACTATCTATCTCAATTTGTTCATATTTATCTATATTTTAAATACTAAGATTTTTTTTTTTATTCATGTTTGTTTAATTTCTTGTTTTTAGTTTAAATAAACAAGAATTACGACAAAAAAAGAAGCGACCCCCCCCCCATCCCCAAATACATTTACTTGTTGAAAATATCTATCTCCATTTGTTCGTATCTATCTATATTATTTTGTTTGTTTATCTATCTATCTCAGTCTATTCCAAACTATATATCCATCTTTGTATCTAAACAAGAATTACGACAAATTATGATAAACAAGAATTACGATGAGCTGGGGTTGTTATTTTGATAGTCACCGGGTAGCAATTTTTGAGGCAGGAGACCGGGACGCACTTCCTCATAAATTACCGAATATTTAACAAGAATAAATAAAATAAAAACATGATTGGCATAAAATAATCCAAGGGTTAGCATGCCGTAAAATCCAACCAACCTGCCTAAAACTTTTGCCTATGGGTTAGATAGATGAAAAAATGAGTTTTAAAAAAAATTGAATATCCAACAAGAATGAATACAACATAAACATCTTCGGCATGATATAACCCAAGAGTTGTCATGCTGTAAAACCCAACCAACCAATCAAATAATTTACCCGCAATAAATTTACCAGACATAAAGACAAAAATCCCGCTAAAAGTCAAAGGGGATACAGAAGATATGATCAAATCCCATACTTGATAGAAACTTTTCTCATCATAACCTTTCTCTTATGATAGTTTCATAATGTACATGCAGATATGTAAGCCTTTGTCTTTTCAACAATGTATTGCTTCTTTAGGAATTCAGTCATAGAAAAATTATACCCCTAACAACTTATTTCTTATAGGGAATGATTTATTTTTTTTGTCTGACCTATTTTTCTCTCTGGCAAATTAATGGTTACTGAGCTCTAGCCTCGGGGTGGGGGTGGGGTAGAGCAGTTTTTTTTTTTTTTTTGTCTGCTTGTCGTTTATGCTTTTCAAAAATATAAACAAAAGATAAAATAACTTGATCATACAATTTTGATGGCACAAGATTTAAAAAAAAGAAGCTATTTGTCATTCTCTGTAGATACAATATAGTGCGGTCAAGTGTTTAGTAGAAGCATTGTTAATTTTAATGTTGTATAGATTTATTTAGTCATTTATGCGAATTAAGATCTTTGTTTCTCTCTAATTCATGCTTATTACTTAAATACTAAAACACGATTTACAGACATTCACGTGATTGGACAGTTATCAAGAAATTCTACTCTGACTAAGATTTAAGTTGTCCTGTTGGTTGGGCTTACAAAACGGAGGGGTAAAACCACACCAAAAAGGAAGATATTGTTAAAAATGTATATACTTATCCTTTAAAACCGTCCTGTCAATGGGGTTTAGAATATGCTGACTGTATTCCCTACAGAGGGGTAAGATCACACCAAGAAGGGGTGTCCTGGGTATGACACTAAACTGCATCTGATGTTGAGGCTGCAGTTTTGGAGATCTGGGGATTATCCTTCATTGCCATTACTCCTAGGTACACTCAGACCTGGAGTGGTTGTTAGTTCCTGTTATGGTCAAATAGATCTGTTTTTAAAAATTATTTGTATTTGATACATGTTCCTGTGTTGGTAATTATACCTAAAACAAATGGCATTACTTTTATAACTCGCCATTGTACATTAAAATGATATTCTCTATACCATGGTGGCAACTGAAAGCACATAGCTATTACTACTCAGATACATTCATCCAGCCATATATATTTTTTAACATTGAAGAATAAGTGAGTGAAAAATAGGAAATCTAAGAATGATTTATTGTTATTTAAAAAAAATATATATTTGTCTACAGTTAGTGTTTTGATAATGTACAGTATGGAACATCCACCCACACAGTCCGTGTGCAGAAAAAAAAAAAACTCTTAAGAACTACACAAAAAAATGTAAATGTACAATGAACATGATTCCCTAACCCTTAGCATAAAATAACTCTAAACTGGTTGATTTTACTGTTAGAATCAATCAAAGTTGCATGGCCACTCTCAAGAAAAAATACTTCATAATAAAATTTTAAAATTATTTTCCTGATCTCTCAAGTTCAAATTAACACAAGGTCTTTTTAACGTGAGGATCTGTTGTTTTATTGGGCATCTAGCAAGGATTGAACTTTCTATTCAGCAGTAATGGATCTGCGAGACTAGATTGCTAACCATTACACTACGATGGGATGCCCTTTTATCCAACCCGTTTGCCAAAAGTATGATGTGACACGAGGTAGCAAGTATGGGGCATCTAGCGAGTAGTAATGGATCTGCGAGACTAGATTGCTAACTATTACACTACGATGGGATGCCCTTTTATCCAACCCGTTTGCCACAAGTGTGATGTGACACGAGGTAGCAAGTATGGGGCATCTAGTGAGTAGTAATGGATCTGCGAGACTAGATTGCTAACCATTACACCACAATATAGTAAAATTTTAATGTAATGCAAAACTTTGAATTTTTCTTCTAAAGAAAATGAAAAGTTTAATAATGGAATTATCTTGCTAATCAAGCAATAATCTTTAATCTTACAGTGACCTAATTTGTTAATTGCCAACACACTCGGCAAAGGGATTTACAAATAATAAAAATAGAATTAAGTACATACAAAATATTACTGGTTTAGCACAGTTGGTAGAGCATTCAACCAAGAATCACAAAGTTCCAGGTTCAATACTGGTCCTCACCAACTCGGCACATGAGTAACATGGCTTGGATCTGTGCGGTAAAGTGGGGAGCTGATGGTAAGTGTGGTGCTCCACCTCAGATGCAAAAAATAATCTACCTGGTCTAGCACTAGTGAAAAGAGGATAGACTGACTTGCTGTCCAGCTGATACTGACTATAAGTTATTCTGCTAACTTACTGAGAAGAAATTCCATTTAAATCAAAGTCCTTTAAGCCACCGGATAGCACACTCAAAAACAGTAAAATTCTAATGCAGCACTTTCAGTTAAGGAGAGGGGCAGGAGGGGAGGGGATCAAAGTTTAGATACTGGACATGAATGCCGAAATGTGTGTGGAGGGTGGTCTTTTAAGGAAAAATTGTGATATTGTAAAGAGTACCTGGTACCTATTTTGGCTAGAAACCACAAGGTTCCTACTTTGATACCGGTCCTCACCAACTCAGCGTAAGAGTAGCACAGGGATCTGTGCGGTAAAGTAAGGAGCTGATGGTAGGTGTGGCGCTCCACCTCAGATGCAAAAAACCATCTCCTTGGTCTAGTGCTATTGAAAAGCTGACTGGCTGATACTGACTTTAAGCCTCCCAGACAACTTTACTTTTACTTATATATGGATAATAAATTAAAATAATTTATAATAAAGTATTTTAATTTTTTAAAAAATACATGTCATATTTTTTTATTAATTTCAACTTATCAGATCATTTTAGATGAATTTAACTTGAAATATTTTTGTGCATATTCCACTTTAGTTGTTCAGATATTTTAGTCCCATACAAGTCATCTAAAATATAAAAGCTTCCATTGAAGCAAAATAAAAGCATCCTTGAATTTTAATGGTTTGCATAAAACTCTTGACTAGAAAATTTACTATAGTTGATCTTTTTACTATAACTAATAAATTTGACATAAGACAGATTGTTAGTTCTCAAGATAGTCTTACCATCTTTTAAAAAAATTTATTAACAAATTACAATAGCAGAACCAGTACTTCTATTTTCTTAACACAATGGTGGAACAGGGGTTATTAAAACTCAAGAACCAAATTGCAACATTATTTATCATTTAATACATTCAGGAATGAGATGAGCCTCAAAACTTCATTATACACTGATATAATTGGACTAGTATCCTTATCTTAGATGTTGTTATAGTCATAATATTTTGGCTTTTGAACTCTTCAGACTTCTTCAGGTGTTTGTTAGCAATTTTGAACCCTTTTTTTCTTTTTGCTGTAAAACCATAATGGTCATTAAAAAAGAATTATTTTATAATTTGTAACTGAAAAACTGTTTTCTTTTTGAATGAAAGAAAGTTGTTTTGTTAAATTTTTAATCTTTTTTCTTTTTCACCATCTTTTACAGAATATCAGTATCACATGGAGTAATAATGCAACATGGCCACAATTCACCCAATGTTTCCAAAATACAATTCTCATATGGATACCATGTATATGGTTATGGTGTTGCCTGCCTTTTTATTTGTACTTTATGTACAAACATTGTGGCAATCCCATTCCTTACACCTGGATAAATATGAGCAAAAATGTAAGTAATTTTTTTTCTTTTACTCCAGTTTGGTATCTATATATTAATACACTAGTACATACCTACCTATATGTGACACATAGATGGAAATTGCTGGTTTGCTTTAGGAAATAAATATTCTGTTAGGATGAATAAATCTTCTTTTTATGTACAATTTTCTTTATTCATTTCAAGGCATCTTATACATTACCGACTTCATATGAGAGTCGTGAATTAGCCTTCTTTTACCATAGATGGAAATTCGGTCTGCACAATTCATTGGCTCTTTGCCAATTAATTTAAAGTTAAAATCTAACTTTGAACTTCTGGAATTTTAGTCACCTGACTTTATAATCTTCCAATGAGGATTTAACTTTCAAATGACTCTTAAAGGCCAATGCCTGTCAATTACACTAGGTAGGCATAAAAGTTCTGGATACAGCTATTCAATTATTTTTAAATGACCTACACTTCATGCCAAATAAAAGATTTAGTGAATCTGAATTTTGTGAGACGACCTGTTCTGCGCTCTGCACCTTCAATGCACAATGTCTAGAACCCCAAATATTGTAACACTCTGCGCTGGCCAATTTGAGGGCATGAGTCAGAAACAGGCTCACAAGGATAAAAAAACAAACAAACAACTACAAGTGTCTGTAAACAAGACATGGATGGAAGAAGGGTGTGTGAGACTTCGCTGTCTATCCAACTGGCTATCCCTATCTTAACACCTCAACTGCCAGAGTTCTAACTGCCTTAGTGCTAGAGTTTAGCTGTATTTATGTCAAATTCCCCCTTCCCCAACCATCTTCTCCGGACCACACAGATGGCCAGTACTTAAATCGAATCGTAGACTTCTAGTCGTCATTAACCCTTAAAATTAAAGTAATTAAATATTTTTCCAGACACTAGGTCTTCAATACGTCAACCATTAATTTTTTCAAAAGAGATTTTCTCATAAAAATCCCTTTTGCTTTTAATACCTGGGTGCATAAGATATTATCACTTAGTGGCCTAACTTCATGGTGGTCATACAAGTCTCTTAAACTTTACGGCCTAATCTTTGAATTCGTAAAAAGGTCAACCACCCACCCCTTTTACTTATGCCTGGCTTTAACCTATTCTCTTTCTTATTTATTTATTTATTCTGACCATGTTTGTCTTCAATCATAGTATCACAATTAAACAGTTTTTTAGTATTTAAAATCATTTTTTTACATTTTTAAAAATAATTAAACTTTTTTAACTTAACAATTTCTCTGGTCTAGTGCTAGTGAAAAAAGAATACTCCACTGGCAAGCTGATACCGACAATAGGCCACTCCACTGACTTATACATAGATAATCAGCTGTACTTTTTGTTTATTATAATGGTTAATACTAGTATTAAGATTCTGATCATTTTTAGGCATTATTTTAAATTGGGATTTAAAGCTACTCAAAGAATTCAGGAAATTGGAGCAAATAAAACTATATCTGACCATATTGTCCAATGGTTAACATTTTCTGAGTGAAATATTCTGTAAAATAGACTTTGGAAGTGGATATTACCATCAGTTGTTGATTGAGACACTTTATAACATTCACAGTAGAGAAGAACCTGACTTCTATCACTTGAAAATTTTCAGAAGATCTAAGATTATTGAATATACTATTTATATATGCAGAACATCAATAAGCTTAAAAGAATCTGATGCAACTTAATATAAACAGTTGCAAGTACATTGAAACAAATGTTTTGTTTATTTTGTCTGCCTGAATTTTTGAGATGAGGATTGATTGATATGTATTTTTAAAAAATTTTTTTATTGTTATCATCTTTATATTTCACAATAAAGATGAGGACAACAATCTGAAAACTCAAAATCATACATATCAAGCCTCATTTCAAAATTTCAGACAAATAATGTCAAAACTTTGTTTATCCAAGCAAAGCAATGATTCAACTTGGGAAGTTGAATAATTTTACTGTTGTGCAAACAAAGTAATGAAGAATTTATGATTCTCATTATACTTACATGCCTGTCTATTTGAGAAGCATCATGATTATTTTAAAATATATATAATTGTTTATGTATGTGTATTTCATAATAAAGTTGAGGACAGCAGTCTGAAAAATGAAAATAATAGATATTATCAAGCCTCATTGTTGGGTTATTTTGGCATATAAAGTGTGCTAGAATTCACCACTTAAACTTATAGACATTGCATGGTCACATGGTTTAAACTCAGCCAATCAACAGCTCGAATAGTTAACTATTTAATCGCCAATATTGAAAGTCGTTCATTTGCACATTATCTAACATAGACAAACCAATGACTTTGCTCAACGCAAGGATTTTACCCAACACTAAGGAATAACCAAAGGATCATACCCTACACTAAGGGACGCCAAGGAATAACCAAAGGTTTCTTCACTAAAGATCGCGCTCTGCTTAACACAAGGGATCTCCACTGTAAAGTGCTCTCAATTGAAGTCTAAAAATGGATACAAAAATTGTAACACTCCTCTTAAAACTTCAGACAAGTTTTATTGAATGTTTAGAATCAACACAGGAAATGATGAGGATCAATAAAAACACATTTATTTTTACTGTTACATTAAGTACAAAAATATTTGGTCAGTCATAATGGATTTGAAAACCAAAGTCATTAGTTGTAAGACTTTCCTACAGGAGGAATATCAAGTTGGTTAAACCAGGCTGCCCTGTTGACGGGACAGTCGGTAGAGTATCCGACTATGAACCATAAGGTTCCGGGTTCGATACCGGCCCTTGTCAACTCTCTGCATGAGTAGCACAGGGATCTGTGTGGTAAAGTGAGGAGTTGATGGTAGGTGTGGCGCTCCACCTCAGATGCCAAAGCAATCTCCTTGGTCTAGTGCCAGTGAAAAGGAGATAGATTCCCTCGCTGCATGGCTGATACCAACTTTAGACCAACCTGACAACTTTACAGAATATACTGACGGTATATCAAAATAATACATATATTTTGAGATTCTTGCTTTTGTTCAATCACATTTAATCCAATCCAAGAGAGGTCAGCAGTCTTCCTTTTGTTGATATTCTTGTGAATGATATCCTGACAGTGCATGATCTTTAAATGCCTTTTGTCCTGCTCACCCATTGGCTAATTTTTACTGGAAGTTGCTGCTACTTCTCCTACTACTGCTGGTAAGGTCCATATATAGAAGTGGTGATTCTGTTTATGTCTTACACTGAGATATTCTCCAACATTTTTTTTTTTTTTTTTTTTTTTTTTAATTCAAAAACTTAGAATCCTTTTTTTCCAAATGTTTTTCTTAAATTCCTATAATCCTTTTAAATATAATTTTCAAAAAATCTTTGCTGTTAGGATTTTTATAATTTGCATATTATTTGTATTTCAGCTGTTCCTGATATTTTTGATAATGATTAGTATTGTTGATATTGTGGCTGTGCACAGTTCATCAAATATCGAAAGTCATGCTGTTAAAGCTTTGACATTTGGATACAGTTGGAGACTGGCAACTTTTGTAAGCTCTTTTTTATTTTTTATACTTATATATATATATATATACAAGGTGTGTCAAAAAGGTATCAAGATTTATTGTACTTTTTGACATGCCTTGTATTTTGAAAAAATTAACGTTCCATTCATTGTTCATTTCTATTTTGGTAAATACAGCTTCAATCTCTATATTTTTGACACACCTTTGTGTGTGTGTGTGTGTGTGTGTGTGTGTGTGTGTATGTATGTGTATATATATATATATATATGTGTGTGTGGTAGAGATATGAGGAACACAAGGACAAAACTCAAACAAACGTATGTAGGATATATTTCGCTAGAGCTTTGAGCTCGGCATCATCAGTCGCTTTATAAAGCGACTGATGATGGCGAGCTCAAAGCTCTAGTGAAATATATCCTACATACGTTTGAGTTTTGTCCTTGTGTTCCTCATATCTCTACCACATTCTGTTGGATTTATTCCGATCCTCTTTCCTTATATATATATATATATTATACTTTTTGAATTTATTGTAATTAACCTATTAGACTACTAATGTCAAATTTAGAGAAGTGTTTACTTTCTACAATGATAACCATTATGCTACAAGTGTCTCTTATTCAATCACATGACATTTTAATGAATTCTTCTAAGATTTCTATATTTAAAAGGAAGTTCTGTTGTGTAGTGGCTAAACTGTTGGACTGTGACATCATAGTAAGCAAGTTCAAACTCCAGTCACACTCTCGGACTAATACCCTTAGGAAAGATATGAACCTATAATCCACCCAGCTATAATAGTACAATTACTCAGTACAATAACCCATGAAAGTTGATATGCCATTAAAGAAAGAATCCAAACCATATATTTAAGAATTGAATAAAAATTTGATAAAAAATTTTTTATATTAAAAACAAAGTTATTAAACTTAAAATCTTCTACCCCCCCAAAAAAAAACAAACAAACAAAAAAAACAAAAAACAAAAACAAAGTATAATATTTTTGAATATTTTTCAGTGTATTTTTCTCTCATTTTAATTATATAAATTTTATACAAATCATTTTAATTATTCTTTATAAATTAATTAATTTTTGTTTTAATGGATATCGATTTTTGTTGATGAGTTTTGTCATTGCTACATAAAGTCTTTATAGGTTTAGTATTGATGAAAATTAGAAATAATATAAATGTCTGTCTTGCATTAATGTTGATATTCTTTAATTTCTGTCTGCTGTTTTTTAGTTTTGTTTAATGTCTTGAATTCTTCAACTGGTAATGAATATGAAATACTCATGACAAACATGATGATGAAAACCGAATTTACTTTTTAATTTTTAATTTGAACTGTTTGCATTTAAATGCAGGGCTGTGGAGTCTGAATACAAAACCTCTGACTCTGACTCCTCTTTATGTAATTAAATGATTATGGTCTACAAATAAATATAAAACCAGGATTAAAAAAAATCTATCAGTGTACACTATATAATTTTTACAGACTAAACTAGGGCCATATATATATTTACCAACCCCTCCTCACGAGCAGGATGTGACACAAGGTCAATTTCTTAAGCGGAGTTCAACAGGTTTGAATTCAGAGTTTTCCTTCTCCTAGACCGGTTGCCTAACCAAGGTTAAAGAGCCCAGTCTGCCCTACTATTTATCCATAGCTGGAGGGAGAGTAGGATTCTACAATAATTTTTACAGACTAAACTAGGGCCATATAGAGTGTAAATTCAATTAGTCAGTGTGGTATTTCCAACTCCAACTCCAACTCCAGTGACCCCTTAATTGCATCTGACCTTGACCTCACAGCCCTGATCAAATAAGTGCTTCTAATTTTATATATATATTTTAGCTGGTGCTTTGATATTAATTTAATTAAATTTTATCACATTTTTGGCTGCATATCCTAAGTTAATAATGAATAAGTATATTTTTGTTAACTTTGAAAAAGTGTGTGGATGGATGCATTTTTTTTTTTTAGATTTCATTGAATATTTTTCTTTTATTCATTTTTTTTTCTCTTCAGATTGTGGCTTTTTTTCTTGCAAATCTTGAGAAAAAAGTTGGAATCATCACTTCAGGCGTGGATTTTATTTTCTGGCTTTTGAATGTTGTAACTCAAATCATTCCTTTATACAGCAAAATCATCTTGAAGGTACATTTTATGTTACTCATTTTTTTTTTGTTGTTGTCCTTTTCTAAAATGTACAAAATAGCACTGATAAAAGATTTTTCATTTATACAATGGTGTGCTGAAAAGTTTATATGATGTATCTGGGTAGGTTTGTCATTCTCGTAGGAACCAGCACTTCCACTATCTTTTTAGATTATTGATTTAAACAAATTTAAGTCCAAGTGATACGAAAGTTAATACAGAGAACTGGAAATTCACTGGTCAAATTCAAAGTAATTGACAAAAACTGGTTTGTATGCATATGGCTCAGCACATTATCAAAAATAAAAATTAAATTGATATTTATGGACAAATCAGGAATGTTTGCATCCAAAATTAAATGTTTTCATCCGAGCCCTATTTGATCCATCTGGCAAGCTATTCAAGTAAGACCCTTTCAAATAAGCAGACAGTTTCTGCATGCAACACAACCCTGGATTACTGTTCTGCCAACCGCTGTTAGAAATTCCAATCAACAGACTGAGCCACTACTTGTTACAATGTTGACTGACAAAAAACCTACCCTCACTGCTTGTAAACTATTACTTTCCTCTTCCACAAGAACATTTAAGTACATTTTTTTAATTTTATTTGAATCATCATTTCAAATCTGCTGTTGCCTATGAACTTTTACTACTTGATGACTTTGTACAATTTATGTTTAAAAATATACAATTTTATTTATTAAAATTGTTGAATGTTTGTCTTTTCTTTGGACTTAATTTTATGGGAGTTTGTAATTCACTTATACAAGACCCTACCAGCTCACCATAAAGTCATTGAAATAAATTTAAAAATTACTTAAATATTGCTGTAATTTTTTATGGCATGGATGAACTTGTATTTATGTAATTTCTTTTTTTCTTTTTCAGGAATATGAAGTTGATTCATTACAATTTACTCTGTTTTGCTTGAGTTACAGTTTTGCTTTCATAGAGCTCATCCTTTACTCTTTTGCTGAAAAATATTCTGTCTTCAACCGTGGCTATATTGAACTACAATCAAATGAAGACATCAGCAGTGTAAGTATATAAAATATATATATATACATGGAAAGTATGTATTTATGTTTTAACATTTTTATATTATCTATATTGACATTTTAGAGGGAGAAAAAGAAAGTATTTAGCAGAATAACACTTTTACAAATTGTAGATATTTTCTGACCTCTCATCATTGTCAGATGAACTCACAAACCAAAGCTCATGCAGTGGCCAGTGTAAAAATTGCATGAATCCTCTTGGCATTCCTCTTTTGAGGCACCTCGGGCACTCAGCAATAAGCCTAGCCATGCCCCTTTTAAAACAAAGGGGCAGGTGTTGCCTGAGGGGGGTGGCTCCCTGGGATCCATGCTGATTTAATTTATATCTTACAGACACAGGAGCCAAAGCTCCTATGTCAAGGTAAATATATTTACAAATTGTCAGAGAATGAAGTCTCTCTATTTCTCACTCTCTAATATATAAATATAAAGTTTTACTTCTTAACTCTAATTAAACTAATATCCTTATGTTTGTGAGTGTATAACAACAACAACAGCACTTCATAGCATGTTTTATTCTACTACAATGTACTCTAAATATTGTAATAGAGCAATTTCTGTTCAAATTTACAACTGATTGATAATTGTGTAGGATCTTAATTTTGAATGAACATTATTTTTTTTTTAATAATCAACTCTAGAACCACCACTGCCAGATTATGAGAATATATGGTACTTTATAGCTAAAACCTATCTTCTTATTTGCAGAACCCTTGCCCAATTGAGGGCAGTTCCTTTTTAGCAGAATTACTTACGGCTGGATGACAAGGTGTGTAATTTTATTTTATTTTTATTTGAATTTACTTTTTTTCAGTTGTCATCATGTCACGCTAGTAGCACGAATATCCATAACAATCTCTCGCTAACTATCCTATCATCCATTGCTCTTGTGAGGTCCTATGCACAGTATCCGTGTAGAACTGGCTAATGTAAGTTTTTGCTGGACATTCTGCATTGGTGTGTCCATGTGCTGGTTTCCACTGGAGAATATCACTTAGGAGTTCATCCTTGCTTCTCCAGGAGCGTCCAGCATGTCTTGTTCATCTCACTCAGATGGCTTGTGTGATAAGGGGTGAGTGGCCATACAGCTACTTTCCTTGTGGGATGTTGTTTCCATGACTTGTTCAAGATAACACACAGCATTCTTGTGCAGCTCCCATCTAGCTTATTCTCCAAGTGCTTTCAATAAAAGGAATTAAAAATTAGAATATTTTTTCTACTTTTTGCTAAATCAATCAAAACTACAAAGTCTCTTGATTCTAATTGGGCAGAAAGCCATCTTGAGTTGCAAAAAAAATTGAATTGACACTAGATCAATTTAGAAGTGGAGTTTAACAGGTTTGAATTCAGTTTTCTTTCTCCTTGACTGTTTGCCATATGGGGTTAAAGAACCCAGTCTGCCCTATAATTTACCCATATCTAAGTCTATCTAAATGACAACCTCATTGGAAGAACAATATCAATACCAAAAAAAAAAAAGGTTTGCAGAAAATTCAAGACTCTTATCTTTAACTGCTAACACCCTTATGTATTTGCCAAACAATCCACACATGTAGAATGCATCACAGCCAATTTTTAAGCAGAGTTTAACTGGTTTGAACTTAAGTTTCTTTCTCCTAGACAAAAACAAAAAAAAAACATACAGACTTAAGATTGTGAATAAAAGTAAGTGAATCCGACAGTATGTAGTATAATAAAAAAATTGAAAAAACACAGGTTTAAATGAGTTAAGTGAGGAGTTTATTGGCCGACGCTGCAGTGTTTCAATCTATTAATTAGATCATCTTCAGGGCTTTTGTTGGTATGTGGAAGGTGATAAAAGACTTAAGACTAAATTTGATTGAATACACTTTGAATTTTGTTTGTCTCCAATGTCTTTGAAGAATGGCCGGTTTTAACTTAAAGTCAGTTGAGCATCTACTTTGGAACCCCAATGTTCCAGGATCGATACTGCTCCTTGCCAACTCTGGCTTGGATCTGTGTGGTAAAGTGTGGAGCTGATGGTAGGTGTGGTGCTCCACCTCAGATGCAAAACAATCTCTGGTCTAGTGCTAGTGATAGGGGATTGAACCCAGAACCTTGTGCATCCTAGCATATGCTCTGCCCACTGAGCTAAATTTGCTGAAATTCTTAACTATTCAAGAGAGGAGGTGTGGATTGTTTCTTACGGCTGTATCATGAAACCCAAGTACAACTTTTGAAATGTTACTCTCAAGTGAATATGAGTTGTGCCAAGTAACCCCCCCCCCATCATAGCCTCGAGAATAAAGAAAAAAAATACTCTACATGACTCTCCAATAACTGAAAAATTATGGAGAATACCTGACATCATCCAATTGTTTGCTAACTTCCACAAAAATATTGTATTCTTAATCACAGCAATCTTCTTACTTTCTGAAGTAGCTGCTGGTATCTTAATTTCTTCTTCAGTTGAAGTCAGTAGCTAGCTTCATGGCTTTCTTCTATTTTCCTTCTAACTTCTGAATAACATTCTTGTTCTGGTCTGGATCTTCAGGATGCTTGTCTATTTATGCCAAGGTTGTCATTAATTCATAGAGACAACACAAGGTATAGATTTGTTGTGATAACATTTTTATTAACTCAGAACCAGAACTATTTCAACCGCACACTAGAAGTGAAGATGCTGTTCTGATTATGCCCAAGGCTGTCATTAAGTTTTATTTTATTTTCATCTTATTTTTATTAAAAAGATTATTTAAATGAATTGTGTGTGCAATTAAAAAAAAAAAAAAAAAACAAGATGAAAATAAATAAAACTATGACACTTTGGGGCATAATCAGACAGCATCTTCACTTCTAGTGTGCGGTTGAAATAGTTCTGGTTCTGAGTTAATAAAAATGTGATCACAGACAAATCTATACCTGTGTTGTCTCTATGAATTAATGACAAACCCTTGCAATAAAAAGCAGGCATCCATGAAGATCCAGACCAGGAACAGAAGTTATTGCAGAAGTTGAAGAAATAGAAGAAGCCATGAAGCTAGCTACTGACTTCCACTGAAAAGAAATTAAGGATACAGCCAGCTACTTCAGAAGTAAAGAGAAGTTGCTGTGATTAAGAATACAATATTTTTGTGGAAGTTAGCACAATTGGATGATGTCAGATAATTCTCCAAATAATTGAATTCAGTTATTGGAGAGTCACATGTAGAGTATTTTTTTTCTTTATTTCTCGAGGCTATGATGGGGGGGGGGGGTTACTTGCACAACTCATATTCAAGCTTGAGAAGTAACATTTCAAAAGTTACTTGGGTTTCATGAATCCAGCCGTAAGCACAATCCACCGTCCGTCTCTTGAATAGTTTAAGAATTTCAGCAAATTTAGCTCAGTGGGCAGAGCATATGCTAGGATGCACAAGGTTCTGGGTTGCAATCCCCTATTCACTAGCACAAGACCAGAGATTGTTTTTGCATCTGAGGTGGAGCACCACAACTACATCAAGCTCCACACTTTACCACACAGATCCAACAAGTTGGCAAGGAAGCAGTACTCGATCCTGGAACATTGGGGTTCCAAATAGATGCTCACTGACTTTAAGTTAAAACGGCCATTCTTTCAAAGACATTGGAGACAAACAAAATTCAAAAGTGTATTCAAATCAAATTTAGTCTTAAGTTTTTTATCACCTTCCACATACCAACAAAAGCCCTGAAAAATGATCTAATTAAATTAGATTGAAACACTGCAGCGCGCCAATAACTCCCACACTAACCATTTTAACCTGTGTTTTTCATTTTTTTTATTATACTACATACTGTCGATTCACTTACTTTATCACAATCTTAAGTCATGTATGGTGTTTTTTTTTGTTTTTGTCTGGAGAAAGAAACTTAAGTTCAAACAGTTTAAATCTGCTTAAAATTGGCTGTGAGCATTCTACATGTGTGGATTGTTTGGCAAATCATAAGGGTGTTAGCAGTTAACAAGGATAAGAGTCTTGAATTTTCTGCAAACCTTTTTTTTTTTGGTATTGAATATTGTTGCTTCAATGAGGTTGTCATTTAGATAGACTAGATATGGGTAAATTCATAGGCAGACTGGGTTTCTTTAACCCCATATGGCAAACAGTCAAGGAGAAAGAAACTGAATTCAAACCTGTTAAACTCCACTTCTAAATTGATCTAGTGTCAAATTCAATGTTTTTTTGCAACTCAAATGGCTTCTGCCCAATTAGAATCAGAGACTTTTGTAGTTTTGATTGATTTAGCAAAAAAGTAAGAAAAAATATTCTAATTTTTAATTCCTTTATTGAAAGCACTTGGAGAATAAGCTAGATGGGAGCTGCACAGAATGCTCGTGTGTTTATCTTGGAACAATCATGGAAACAACATCCCACAAGGAACGTAAGCTGTATGGCCACTCACCCCTTTCACACAAGCCATCTGATGAGATGAACAAGACATCTGACGCTCCATGGAGAACAAGGAGAACCCTAAGTGATATTCTACAGTGGAAACCAGCACATGGACACACCAATGCAGAAATGGTCCAGCAAAACTTACATTAGCCAGTTCTACAACGGATACTGTGCATAGGACCTCACAAGAGCCAATGGATGATAGGGATGTTGCGAGGATTGTATGGATATTGTGCTACTACGTGACATGAATGACAACTGAAAGTAAATCAATAAAAATAAATAAAATTACACACCTTGTCATCCAGCCGTAAGTACATTCTGCTAAAAAAGAACTGCCCTCATTGGGCAAGGGTTCTGGCAAATAAGAAAGAGATAGGTTTTTAGCTATAAAGTCATATATTCTCATAATCTGGCAGTGGTGGTTCTAGAGTTTGATTATAAAAAAAAAATAATGTTCATTCAATTAAGATCCTACACAATTATCAATCAGTTGTATTTGAACAGAATTGCTCTATTACCAATATTTAGAGTAAATTGTATGTAGAATAAACATGCTATGAAGTGCTGTTGTTGTGTTATAACACTCACAACATAAGAGATATTAGTTTAATTAAGTTAAGAAGTAAACTTATATTCTAATATTAGAGAGGTGAGGAAATAGAGAATTCATTCTCTGACAAATTGTTAAATATATTTACTTGACATAGAGCTTTGGCTCCTGTGTCTGTAAGATATAAATTAAATCAGCATGATCAGGGAGCCACCCCTCCGCAACACCTGCCCTTTGTTTAAAAGGGGCAGGCTAGGCTTGCTGAAGTGCCCGATGGTGCCTCAAAAATGAAGGAATGCCAGAGGTTCATCATTTTTACACTGCCACTGCATGACTTTGGTTGGAGTCATCTGACAATGATGAGAGGTCAGAAATAATCTACAATTTGTAAAAGTGTTATCTGCAAATACTTTCTTTTTCTCCTCTAAATGTCATATAGAAAATAAAAGTAAACTAAACATACTTTTCCATGTATATAATATAGTATTTTAATACTTACACTGCTGATGTCTTCATTTGATTGTAGTTCAATATAGCCACGGTTGAAGACAGAAATTTTTCAGCAAAAGAGTAAAGGATGAGCTCTATGAAAGCAAAACTGTAACTCAAGAAACAGAGTAAATTGTAATGAAATCAACTTCATATTCCTGAAAAAAGAAAAAAAGAAATTACATAAAATAAAAAACAAGTTCATCCATGCCATAAAAAATTACAGCAATATTAAGTAATTTTTAAATATTTCAATGACTTTATGGTGAGCTGGTAGGGTCCTTGTATAAGTAATTACAAACTCCCATAAAATTAAGTCCAAAGAAAAGACAAACATTAACAATTTAAAATAAATAAAATTGTATATTTTTAAACATAAATTGTACAAAGTCATCAAGTAGTAAAAGTTCATAGGCAACAGCAGATTTGAAATGATGAATTCAAATAAAATTAAAAAAATGTACTTAAATGTTCTTGGGAAGAGGAAAGTAATAGTTTACAAGCAGTGAGGGTAGGTTTTTTTGTCAGTCAACATTGTAACAAGTAGTGGCTCAGTCTGTTGATTGGAATTTCTAACAGCGGTTGCAGAACAGTAATCCAGGGTTGTGTTGCATGCAGAAACTGTCTGCTATATTGAAAGGTCTTACTTGAATAGCTTGCCAGATGGATCAAATAGGGCTCGGATGAAAACATTTAATTTTGGATGCAAACATTCCTATTTGTCCATAAATATCATTTAATTTTATTTTTTGATAATGTGCTGAGCCATATGCATACAAACCAGTTTTTGTCAATTACTTTGAATTTGACCAGTGAATTTCCAGTTCTCTGTATTAACTCCGTAATCACTTGGACTTAAATTTGTTTAAATCAATAATCTAAAAGATAGTGGAAGTGCGTGGTTCCTACGAGAATGACAAACCTACCCAGATACATCAATATAAACTTTTCAGCACACCATTGTAAAATGAAAAATCTTTTACAGTGCTATTTTGTACATTTAGAAAAGGACAACAAAAAATGAGTAACATAAAATGTACCTTCAAGATGATTTGCTGTATAAAGGAATGATTTGAGTTACAACATTCAAAAGCCAAGAAAATAAAATCCACGCCTGAAGTGATGATTCCAACTTTTTTCTCAAGATTTGCAAGAAAAAAGCCACAATCTGAGAGAAAAAAAAATGAATAAAAGAAAATATTCAATGAATCTAAAAAAAAAAAATGCATCCATCCCACACTTTTTCAAAGTTAACAAAATATACTTATTCATTATTAACTTAGGATATGCAGCCAAAAATGTGATAAAATTTAATTAAATTAATATCAAAGCACCAGCTAAATATATATATAAAATTAGAAGCATTATTTGATCAGGGCTGTGAGGTCAGGTCAGATGCATTAAGGGGTCACTGGAGTTGGAGTTGGAGTTGAAATACCACACTGACTAATTGAATTTACACTCTATATGCCCTAGTTTAAGTCTGTAAAAATTATTGTAGAATCCTACTCTCCTCCGCTATGGATAAATAGTAGGGCAGAACTGGCTCTTTAACCTTGGTTAGGCAACGGTCTAGAGAAGGAAAACTCTGAATTCAAACCTGTTGAACTCCGCTTAAGAAATTGACCTTGTGTCACATCCTGCTCGTGAGGAGGGGTTGGTAAATATATATATGGCCCTAGTTTAGTCTGTAAAAATATATAGTGTACACTGAAGATTTTTTTAAATCCTGGTTTTTATATTTATTTGTAGCCATAATCATTTAATTACATAAAGAGGAGTCAGAGTCAGAGGTTTTGTATTCAGACTCCACAGCCCTGCATTTAATGCAAACAGTTCAAATTAAAATAAAAAGTAAATTCGGTTTTCATTCATCATGTTGTGCATGAGTATTTCATATTCATTACCAGTTGAAGAATTCAAGACATTAAACAAAACTAAAAAACAGCAGACAGAAATTAAAGAATATCAACATTAATGCAAGACAGACATTTATATTATTTTAATTTTCATCAATACTAAACCTATAAAGACTTTATGTAGCAATGACAAAACTCATCAACAAAATCGATATCCATTAAAACAAAATTAATTAATTTATAAAGAATAATTAAAATGATTTGTATAAAATTATATAATTAAAATGAGAGAAAAATACACTGAAAATAATACAAAATATTATACTTTGTTTTGTTTTTGTTTTTTTTGTTTGTTTGTTTTTTTTTTGGGGGGTAGAAAGATTTTAAGTTTAATAACTTTGTTTTTAATATAAAAAAATTTTTTATCAATTTTATTCATTCTTAAATATATGGTTTGGATTCTTTCTTTAATGGCATACTCAACTTCATGGTTATTGTACTGAGTAATTTGTACTATTATAGCTGGTGGATTATAGGTTCATATCTTTCCTAAGGGTATTAGTCCGAGAGTGTGACTGGAGTTTGAACTTGCTTACTATGATGTCACAGTCCAACAGTTTAGCCACTACACAACAGAACTTCTTTTAAATATAGAAATCTTAGAAGAATTCATTAAAATGTCATGTGATTGAAATAAGAGACACTTGTAGCATAATGGTTATCATTGTAGAAAGTAAACACTTCTCTAAATTTGACATTAGTAGTCTATAGGTTAATTACAATAAATTCAAAAGTATAATATATATATATATATAAGGAAAGAGGATCGGAAATAAATTCCAACAGAATGTGGTAGAGATATGAGGAACACAAGGACAAAACTCAAACGTATGTAGGATTATTTCACTGAGCTTTGAGCTCGCATCATCAGTCGCTTTATAAAGCGACTGATGATGCCGAGCTCAAAGCTCTAGCGAAATATATCCTACATACGTTTGTTTGAGTTTGTCCTTGTGTTCCTCATATCTCTACCACACACACATATATATATATATATATAACATACATACACACACACACACACACACACACACACACACACAAAGGTGTGTCAAAAATATAGAGATTGAAGCTGTATTTACCAAAATAGAAATGAACAATGAATGGAACGTTAATTTTTTCAAAATACAAGGCATGTCAAAAAGTACAATAAATCTTGATAACTTTTTGACACACCTTGTATATATATATATATATAAGTATAAAAAATAAAAAAGAGCTTACAAAAGTTGCCAGTCTCCAACTGTATCCAAATGTCAAAGCTTTAACAGCATGACTTTCGATATTTGATGAACTGTGCACAGCCACAATATCAACAATACTAATCATTATCAAAAATATCAGGAACAGCTGAAATACAAATAATAATGCAAATTATACAAAATCCTAACAGCAAAGATTTTTTGAAAATTATATTTAAAAGGATTATAGGAATTTAAGAAACATTTGGAAAAAAAGGATTCTAAGTTTTGAATTAAAAAAAAAAAAAAAAAAAAAAAAAAAACATGTTGGAGAATATCTCAGTGTAAGACATAAACAGAATCACCACTTCTATATATGGACCTTACCAGCAGTAGTAGGAGAAGTAGCAGCAACTTCCAGTAAAATTAGCCAATGGTGAGCAGGACAAAAGGCATTTAAAGATCATGCACTGTCAGGATATCATTCACAAGAATATCAACAAAAGGAAGACTGCTGACCTCTCTTGGATTGGATTAAATGTGATTGAACAAAAGCAAGAATCTCAAAATATATGTATTATTTTGATATACCGTCAGTATATTCTGTAAAGTTGTCAGGTTGGTCTAAAAGTTGGTATCAGCCATGCAGCGAGGGAATCTATCTCCTTTTCACTGGCACTAGACCAAGGAGATTGCTTTGGCATCTGAGGTGGAGCGCCACACCTACCATCAACTCCTCACTTTACCACACAGATCCCTGTGCTACTCCTGCAGAGAGTTGACAAGGGCCGGTATCGAACCCGGAACCTTATGGTTCATAGTCGGATACTCTACCGACTGTCCCGTCAACAGGGCAGCCTGGTTTAACCACTTGATATTCCTCCTGTAGGAAGTCTTACAACTAATGACTTTGGTTTTCAAATCCATTATGACTGACCAAATATTTTTGTACTTAATGTAACAGTAAAAATAAATGTGTTTTTATTGTCCTCATCATTTCTGTGTTGATTCTAAACATTCAATAAACTTGTCTGAAGTTTAGAGGAGTGTTACAATTTTTGTATCCATTTTTAGACTTCAATTGAGAGCACTTTACAGTGGAGATCCCTTGTGTTAAGCAGAGCGCGATCTTTAGTGAGAAACCTTTGGTTATTCCTTGGCGTCCCTTAGTGTAGGGTATGATCCTTTGGTTATTCTTAGTGTTGGTAAAATCCTTGCGTTGAGCAAAGTCATTGGTTTGTCTATGTTAGATAATGTGCAAATGAACGACTTTCAATATTGGCGATTAAATAGTTAACTATTCGAGCTGTTGATTGGCTGAGTTTAAACCATGTGACCATGCAATGTCTATAAGTTTAAGTGGTGAATTCTAGCACACTTTATATGCCAAAATAACCCAACAATGAGGCTTGATAATATCTATTATTTTCATTTTTCAGACTGCTGTCTCAACTTTATATGAAATACACATACATAAACAATTATATATATTTTAAAATAATCATGATGCTTCTCAAATAGACAGGCATGTAAGTATAATGAGAATCATAAATTCTTCATTACTTGTTTGCACAACAGTAAAATTATTCAACTTCCCAAGTTGAATCATTGCTTTGCTTGGATAAACAAAGTTTTGACATTATTTGTCTGAAATTTTGAAATGAGGCTTGATATGTATGATTTGAGTTTTCAGATTGTTGTCCTCATCTTATTGTGAAATATAAAGATGATAACAATAAAAAAATTTTTTAAAATACATATCAATCAATCCTCATCTCAAAAATTCAGGCAGACAAAATAAACAAAACATTTGTTTCAATGTACTTGCAACTGTTTATATTAAGTTGCATCAGATTCTTTTAAGCTTATTGATGTTCTGCATATATAAATAGTATATTCAATAATCTTAGATCTTCTGAAAATTTTCAAGTGATAGAAGTCAGGTTCTTCTCTACTGTGAATGTTATAAAGTGTCTCAATCAACAACTGATGGTAATATCCACTTCCCAAGTCTATTTTACAGAATATTTCACTCAGAAAATGTTAACCATTGGACAATATGGTCAGATATAGTTTTATTTGCTCCAATTTCCTGAATTCTTTGAGTAGCTTTAAATCCCAATTTAAAATAATGCCTAAAAATGATCAGAATCTTAATACTAGTATTAACCATTATAATAAACAAAAAGTACAGCTGATTAATCTATGTATAAGTCAGTGGAGTGGCCTATTGTCGGTATCAGCTTGCCAGTGGAGTATTCTTTTTCACTAGCACTAGACCAGAGAAATTGTTAAGTTAAAAAAGTTTAATTATTTTTAAAAATGTAAAAAAATGATTTTAAATACTAAAAAACTGTTTAATTGTGATACTATGATTGAAGACAAACATGGTCAGAATAAATAAATAAATAAGAAAGAGAATAGGTTAAAGCCAGGCATAAGTAAAAGGGTGGGTGGTTGACCTTTTACGAATTCAAAGATTAGGCCGTAAGTTTAAGAGACTTGTATGACCACCATGAAGTTAGGCCACTAAGTGATAATATCTTATGCACCCAGGTATTAAAAGCAAAAGGATTTTTATGAGAAAATCTCTTTTGAAAAAAATTAATGGTTGACGTATTGAAGACCTAGTGTCTGGAAAAATATTTAATTACTTTAATTTTAAGGGTAATGACGACTAGAAGTCTACGATTCGATTTAAGTACTGGCCATCTGTGTGGTCCGGAGAAGATGGTTGGGGAAGGGGAATTTGACATAAATACAGCTAAACTCTAGCACTAAGGCAGTTAGAACTCTGGCAGTTGAGGTGTTAAGATAGGGATAGCCAGTTGGATAGACAGCGAAGTCTCACACACCTTCTTCCATCCATGTCTTGTTTACAGACACTTGTAGTTGTTTGTTTGTTTTTTTATCCTTGTGAGCCTGTTTCTGACTCATGCCTCAAATTGGCCAGCGCAGAGTGTTACAATATTTGGGGTTCTAGACATTGTGCATTGAAGGTGCAGAGCGCAGAACAGGTCGTCTCACAAAATTCAGATTCACTAAATCTTTATTTGGCATGAAGTGTAGGTCATTTAAAAATAATTGAATAGCTGTATCCAGAACTTTATGCCTACCTAGTGTAATTGACAGGCATTGCCTTTAAGAGTCATTTGAAAGTTAATCCTCATTGGAAGATTAATAAAGTCAGGTGACTAAATTCCAGAAGTTCAAAGTTAGATTTTAACTTTAAATTAATTGGCAAAGAGCCAATGAATTGTGCAGACCGAATTTCCATCTATGGTAAAAGAAGGCTAATTCACGACTCTCATATGAAGTCGGTAATGTATAAGATGCCTTGAAAATGAATAAAGAAAATTGTACATAAAAAAAGATTTATTTCATCCTAACAGAATATTATTTCCTAAAGCAAACCAGCAATTTCCATCTATGTGTCACATATAGGTAGGTATGTACTAGTGTATTAATATATAGATACCAAACTGGAGTAAAAGAAAAAAAATTACTTACATTTTTGCTCATATTTATCCAGGTGTAAGGAATGGGATTGCCACAATGTTTGTACATAAAGTACAAAAAAAAGGCAGGCAACACCATAACCATATACATGGTATCCATATGAGAATGTATTTTGGAAACATTGGGTGAATTGTGGCATGTTGCATTATTACTCCATGTGATACTGATATTCTGTAAAGATGGTGAAAAAAGAAAAAGATTAAAAATTTAACAAAACAACTTTCTTCATTCAAAAAGAAAACAGTTTTTCAGTTACACAATTATAAAATAATTCTTTTTTAATGACCATTATGTTTTACAGCAAAAAGAAAAAGGGTTCAAAATTGCTAACAAACACCGAAGAAGTCTGAAAAGTTCAAAAGCCAAAATATTATGACTATAAAACATCTAAGATAAGGATACTAGTCCAATTATATCAGTGTATATGAAGTTTTGAGGCTCATCT
>JALAJA010000397.1:22500-34253 GCA_023376005.1 Doryteuthis pealeii | reverse complement strand
GATTTGTGTTGTGTACATTCTTAATCAAACTTATTTCTTTAAAAGCAAAAGCATTCTAATTAAGAAAATCTATTAACATAAAAAAAGAAGAAATGCTCACATAATAAACAGATTCTGAGACAAAAACACTTTTACATGTCAATTTATCTATGTGGTTGTATTGAGTGAGTATATATATACATGTATACACATACGGTTTTAATCATAAACAAGTCCTCTTTAACTGAATAATAAAACTGTCTACACCTGGCCGAGGTCACCAAAATAAACAAGCACTGACCACCACACATCAAACATCAAACAAGCCCTCCTGACCCAAATTAAAAATCTAGAAGTCACAACACACAGTACTGTGATACAGACACGCGCCCACACCCACACAGTATATGTAAATACACACATACATATACATGTATACACACACATACACACCACAACCCACACAGTATATGTAAACACACACATACATATACATGTATTTACACATACAGTTCATATACATACTCACATACAGTCAACACCAACCCATGAACCCCTCCCTCACATATATAAGAGCAAATCCAAAAAACAAACTACCTCATAGAGGTTCTTCACAACAAATGAACATGCTACTATCAAACACACTCGCCTCCCCGAATTTAACAGCATGTTAAACCACTATAACACTTGAACATTTTTAACTCTTCTATAATGCCCTCCCTTTCTAATAATGTATCAACAATTTCTTCAAATAATAAATTTTCTCCTGAAGATGACCGAAGGTCGAACTAGTTGAGATTAAACAACAAACAAGAAATATTCCTGATTGTCTTAATAAATAATTTTGTTCACACTATATATATATATATATATATTATATATAAATATATGGTAATTACAACAAACATACAATAAGGTCACATATATTAAGACAGAAAAACAAATAACTCATAAATTCAAGGAATAATGTGTATTAAAACAAATAGATTACAGTAGTCAAAAATGTACTGTTCAAAGTCCAGCAGAATATGCTTTTTTTGAAAGTTCATGTAAGTTAGAGAAGAAAGTGTTGAGTTCCGTCCAATAGAGAACGAAAGGGAAAATAAAAAAGTATAATGTCTAATCAGCAGTGGAAGTTTTAAAAGAGATGGTAAAACAAGTAGTACCTTAGTAGTAGGCAAAATAATTTGAAGTTGATCGACGTGTAGTGTTCAGGCATAAGTTGGTCGTTCTGAACTGTTCCTCGAAAACTTTTTTTTATATATATCGGTCTTTTTTTTTTATATATCGGTCTTTTTGAAAAATTTCTTTTTATGCGCGAAGGCTTCTGATTGGTTGAAATTATCATTTTCAATATTTTTATTTTTGCTTTCTACCTGCGCTGATCCTATGCGCAGCTTGCTTACTTGTCTTTTTGAAAAATTTCTTTTTATGCGCGAAGGCTTCTGATTGGTCGAAATTATCATTTTCAATATTTTTATTTTTGCTTTCTACCTGCGCTGATCCTATGCGCAGCTTGCTTACTTTCGTCATTTTATTTCTGCTTTCAAAGCGTTGACTTCTGACTTGCTTCTTATCATATCAATCATCACATGTCAAATTACAGTTCTGAGTAATGAAACCTGTTGTTTTCCCTTGAAATCGGGGATCTATTCTACAATTTAAAAATGAAAACAAACTTGAAAATGGCATTTTCATATTTTTTCTTTTCTTTTTTTTTTTTTTTTTTTTTTTTTTTTTCTAGCAAGAATATGTGCCCTTCAGGCATAAATATTTAAGTTTTAATGTAATGAAATATATTATATTACAAATTAAAAAAGAACACATGAAAAATTACACTTATTTTAATTATATTTTAATTGGTCTCTATATAAAATCATTCATAGGATTGATTTTAATATATTGGAGAACAAAACAGTAATATGATAGATCAATAACAAAAAGTAAGTATTTATTAAACCCGGTTTTGTTAAAACCAGTATGCAAATTATTCAAACCATATATTATGTACACCTTTATTTCTTAATTATATACAAGTCATATTGCAGGATTTTAAACATACTAATAACATGGGCTGTTTTGAGACAAATCTAACTCAGATTTTGATAGAAACATCATTAATAAATAAAATTTATTCTATGTAATGTATCAATGATTTTGACTATAAATTAAATATTCATTGATAAACTTATGCAATTCCTGAGGGTATTATGATGTAAGTAATGACATAGTGCCAGTTACAGACAGACACTAAATCTCCATTATAATAAGATTAGATTTTCTGCCATAAAAGTGCAACTTTTTTTGTACACATTTATAAATAATCTATTATTCTCTTTGTTTGTTTGTTAATGTTATCTACGGACTCCTAGGCTAATGGGCCAAATTTGACTAAATTTAGATTTAACCACAGTATTATATGACACAAGGTCAATTATTATGTTTGGACAATGTCAAAAGCATTTATTACAACTTTTGAGGTTGACATTTGTTTAGTTATTTTCAATGTTTCACTTTCTATTTGAATATTTCTTTTTCTGACAACCAATTGTTAACCAATACTTGGAGTGAATTAAAAAAACATTTACTCATTTAGAGCATGTCTAATTTTTAATGCAATAATAAATACTAACAGGACCTGTGGATATACCACAGTATGATAATTTAATTATTACGTCTGATATGTTTACTTTAGGAGATATTGCAAATAGTTCAGTATGTAAAAAGTAGAATAATCTTGATTTAACTCTCTCTCACTTTTCTTTCTTTCCTTCTTTTCATTAAGTTCAATTGAAACAGATTAGCATTATCACTTCTGCATGCTTACCCTCTCTCTCTATCTTTCCCATAGTCTCTTTCTTTCTTATTATATTTTTTCTGTGTATAATTTCCTTTTTCTACCCTTTCTCTCTTTATGATAAAAACAGAATGGTCCATTATTTAGCTGAGGTGATGAGTCATATGAAATAAGAATCCAGCAGATAAGCAAACCAGATAATCAGGATTTACATTTTTGCATTTCATCTTGGACAATTTGGACAGTCTCATTTTTAACCAGAGGGTGTTGCAAGATGATATCGGTTGTACAATTGAGGAACATGAGTATTGATATATAGATTACTTCTCATCTTTTTTTTTTTTTTTTCAGTCGAAAACTTCAAGAAGATTTCTGTAATGAACGAGACTGGAATCAATATCACAGTCCTAGAAATATTTTGTTGGCTTTAGTTGGAGAAGTTGGAGAATTGGCTGAAATATTGTAAGTTTCAAACTCCTTTTTTATTTTTTTTTTTTTCAGCTGTATTCAGTGTTTAAAACAAAACAAAAAAATTACTTAGTAGTGGCAGTATTTTTTTTTTTTTAATATTAGTTAGGTTTAGGGACATACCTTTATAGAAAATTTGGTATTTTTAGCATCCAAATATTTTATAGATTTCATAAAATTCAATCAAGACTTAGTTCATTAATTGAAAATATTATTTCCACACAAGTCTTTGTGAGAAAATACACTGAAAATTTAGTTTAAATTCAATAATTATTGAAATATCATTATATAATGAATGTTCTTTCCTTTTTGATTATCATTACCTTGTCACTTCCTATATTTCATTCTCACTCTTTTTAAAAGTTTTATATTTTGACTAAACTTAAAATATAGTATTCTTTTAATTTCAACTTTCATCTTTGCTCTCAGTAAAAAATATATATGATTTTAAAATAGCTTTTTCTTATCAAATAACTTAATAAAAATTAGAAGCAAAATTTCACAGAAAAATATTTCCAAAAAACATGCAAAACAAAAATGAAATTTTCCTATTTATTTATGCCAAAGTTATTGTGGTGATTTGAGAAGAGACAATACTAGATTATTTTTTTCTTTTTCTTTCATAATGTAGTCAATGGAAAGGAGAAGTAATGAAAGGAATTCCAAGTAAGTATCTCTAAAATGATATTTAATGCCATAGATGAACTTGTTTGCTAACCTAGAAATGATCACAAAGGAGACTTTATTTTATTTACAGGTTTTACTGATGCAGAGAAAGAACATGTTGGAGAAGAACTAAGTGATGTTTTAATCTACTTGATAAGATTAGCTGATCGTTGTGAGATTGATCTTCCCTCAGCAGCTCTTCAAAAATTTGAAAAGAATGCAAAAAAATATCCAGCAAATAAAGTCTATGGTAAAAGTAAAGAATACAGTGAGTATCAAGAGTAGATGAAATATACAATGCAAATAAAACTGTTAACAAACCTAAATAAAATTTCTTGTTTCAGTTTTTGTGCTTAAAATAATGAGAGATACGGAAAATTTTGAAAATCAGTATTAAGTCAAAGTTAAAAGTGTCATAAAGGTAACCCAAAGCCACACTTTTTTAGAAAAACTTTTTTTTTAATGTTTGCCATTGAGTTACGTTTACCGTGCTTTTAACTTGGACTATATATGTTTGAAGCAAAAACTGATAGATTAACAGTACAATAGTATAGTTGTAGTCCCATATTTTGACATCTCTTTTTTTCTTTATCTCTTTGCCATGCCTTCACAGTAATTAAACACTTGACTTATTGGTACTAAAATCAGCAATTTTTTTGTTTTATTAGAAAACCTCAAATTATTGATGAAAATTTAATATGTTTTGATATCAAAGAATAAAGATTTCATATTAAATGTGATTATTTTTGTTTGCAAAATATTTTTCATTTTTAAATTGTTACCAAGTTCTGTTAAGAAAGATGTCTGTCTCCAAATCAAAAACAAACTCTTAATTGAATACTTTCATTCTTGTAAAAAAAAGTTTAATATATAAATATCAGTCCATAATTCCAGTAGATTAGGGCATATGATGTGTGATTTGAAGTCATTTTATATATAAGTAGCTTTTATGAAGAGACCCTCACTCTGTTTTATTCTCACTCTAACCAAATTAATTTCTTTCTTGCATACACTTTTCTATAAAGAATTAAGTAACATCAAACAAATTCTAATCTGTGGATTTCCTAACCATGTTGTAGATCAACAAATAAAATCTACCTTCAAAGCTTTTAGTAAAAATGATATAAATAATGCTAATCAAAAAATATTAATATAGTTTACTGTAAGCAAATTTAATTCCTATTTGGTATTAAACTTCTCCTTTTTTTATTATTCACAGATACATATTACCTGTAGTATAATAGATTATTAGCTTAACTAGAAAAAGTCTTAATTCAAAATAATGAATATTTTTCCATTGCTTTGTTTGTGTATAGCCAACTCACCTGACTTTTTTTTCTTTTTTTTTTTTGTGCCATTTTTAAAAACTTTAAAAAACGAAAGAAATGAATGAAGAAGTAAGTCCAACAACAATACAGAAATCACAGGCCATCTTATGGCTTTCAGAACTAAAGTCTGTTGAAAATGTTAATCAAAGATGGTTGGATACATACAAGTTTGATCCACCCTCGGAAAACACTCTAAAGGAATGGATGGAAAACTTTACAAAGTTCGGAAATGTAGAAGGAGATCATCCTGAGTTACCATCACCAAAAAGGAAAGAAAAAACATTCAAATGATTCCAGTTTTAATCTGAATACAAAAACTAATCCTCAACTGCAGATAGACAGTTGCACAAAACAACAAAATGAGGATCTCAGCTTGCAACAGTCAAAATCATTTGGTGACACTTTCAGTTTCAATGATAAAACGACTACACTTGAAAACATGTAAGTTACAAGTATAATTCTTGTTAGTTTTTTTTTTACTCTTTTTGTTTTTGTTTTTTTATTTTAATAACCCAGCAAAGTGATTTTGTTTAGAAGGAAGAACACAGAATACTCAAATTAATAATTTGGAAAACAAAAAATACCTCAGCAGGAAGGTATATATTTTTTTGACCTGATAATAATTTTGGTGCTATTGCCAATAATAAAAAAGATTCTGGGGCAAAAATGACTTTTACATAGCTGAAATTACAGTTCTGAGTACCTGTTTTTCTTTTTTTACATAGAAATCTAGGATCTATTCTTGGTATTAAAAATGAAAACAAACTTGAAAATGGCATTTTCACATTTAAAATTTTTTTTTTTTAATACGAATTAAAAGTGCAACTTTTTTTGTACATATTTATAAATGATCTATTATTTTCTTTGCTTGTTTGTTAATGTTATCTATTGACTCCTAGGCTAATGGGCCAAATTTGACTAAATTTGGATTTAACCACAGTATTATATGACACAAGGTCAATTTACCATGGAGTGCCTCTATTATGTTTGGACAATGTCAAAAGCATTTATAACAACTTTTAAGGTTGACATTTGTTTAGTTATTTTCAATGTTTCACTTTCTATTTGAATATTTCTTTTTCTGACAGCCAATTGTTAACCAATACTTGGAGTGAATTAGATAAAAAATATTTACTTATTTAGAGCATGTCTAATCTATATATATATAAAGTTGTAGTTCCTGTCTGTTTACAAACTCTTCCTAGAGTTTTGAGATAGCCCCTCTATAACCATATATATTCTGAAACTAAAGCACTAATACCCTTGGAAAAGGTATGAATCCAAATACTCTCCCTCCAGCTATGGATAAAGAGTATGACAGACTGGACTCTTTAACTTTGGCTAGGTAACCAATCTAGGAGAAGGAAAATTTTGGATTCAAACTTATTAAAATTTGCTTAAGAAATTGACCTTGTGTCACATCCTGCTTGTGCGGAGGTGTTAGTATATATATATATATATATATTCTGAAACTACATTACCCAGGGTACTTGGATAAGTATATTTCATTTTTATTAAAGGGGGTCCAAACCCCTACTGAAATTTTTTTCCCTTCAGTTTATATGAAATTCAAACCATGGGTAAATGAGAAGATATGATGTTTATGCACAAACTTTCAGCAAATTTCAATAATATTAAGACACACACACCATTGTGAAACATTTTGAAATCCCATAACTTGAGTATTGGAACCTTTATTATCATGGGGATTTTGTATTGATTAAACATAAAATGACAAAAAAAATTTCCTCTTTAAATAGTAAAACTAGAAATGTTGTTTACCCTGAAGTTCTTCATGAGAACAAAGTATGAATATTTATTTTCATATACATGTATTTATTATGTTACAAAATGAATGATTAATGTTTGAATTTGTGATTTTAAAATAATGTTTTACACAAAATGAAATGATAAAGTTTTGAATTGATATTTTGAAAAAAAAATAAGAATGAAAATTATGTAATTTTGATTTGATATATTACAAAAAATAATGTTTTCAAATTTTTCATGCATTACATTTTACACTGAGTGATGTTGAAATGCAAAAATTTTTTACATGAATTATATCACTGGTTTCAAATCAATCATTATTTTCTTCACCCAAAAATGTTAAAAAATGTAGCAAGGTATGAGTAATTTAGCTAGTTTTTAATATAATAATAATAATTATTACTTCTCATCTTTTTTTTTTTTTTTCAGTCGAAAAATTCAAGAAGAATTCTGTAATGAACGAGGCTGGAATCGGAATCAAACTCCTAGAAATATTTTGTTGGCTTTAGTTGGAGAAGTTGGAGAATTGGCTGAAATTTTGTAAGTTTCAAACTCTTTTTTATTTATTTTTTTATTGTTCAGCTGTATCCAGTGTTTAAAACAAAACAAAAAAATTACTTATGATTGACAGTATTTTTTTTTTTTTTTTTCAATTATTAGTTAGGTTTAGGGACAAATCTTTTAAAGAAAAGTGAGTATTTGTGGCATCCAAATATTTTATAGATTTCATAAAATTCAATCAAGACTTAGTTCATTAATTGAAAATATTATTTCCACACAAGTCTTTGTGAGAAAATACACTGAAAATTTAATTGAAATTCACTAATTATTGAAATATCATTATATAATGAATCTTCTTTCCTTTTTGATTATCATTACCTTGTCACTTCCTATATTTTCATTCTCACTCTTTTTAAAAGTTTTATATTTTGACTAAACTTAAAATATAGTATTCTTTTAACTTCAACTTTCATCTTTGCTCTCAGTAAAAGTATATATGATTTTAAAATAGCTTTTTCTTATCAAATAACTTAATAAAACTAGAAGCAAAATTTCACAGAAAATATTTTCCAAAAAACATGCAAAACCAAAATGAAATTTTCCCATTTATTTATGTCAAAGTTATTGTGGTGATTTGAGAAGAGACAATACTAAATTATTTTTTCTTTTTCTTTCATAATGTAGTCAATGGAAAGGAGAAGTAATGAAAGGAATTCCAAGTAAGTATCTCTAAAATGATATTTAATGCCATAGATGAACTTGTTTGCTAACCTAGAAATGATCACAAAGGAGACTTTATTTTATTTACAGGTTTTACTGATGCAGAGAAAGAACATGTTGGAGAAGAACTAAGTGATGTTTTAATCTACTTGATAAGATTAGCTGATCGTTGTGAGATTGATCTTCCCTCAGCAGCTCTTCAAAAAATTGAAAAGAATGCAAAAAAATATCCAGCAAATAAAGTCTATGGTAAAAGTAAAAAATACAGTGAGTATCAAGAGTAGATGAAATATACAATGCAAATAAAACTATTAACAAACCTAAATAAAATTTCTTGTTTCAGTTTTTGTGCTTAAAATAATGAGAGATACGGAAAATTTTGAAAATCAGTATTAAGTCAAAGTTAAAAGTGTCATAAAGGTAACCCAAAGCCACGCTTTTTTAGAAAAACTTTTTGTTTTGGCATTGAGTTACCTTTATCCTGCTTTTAACCATGACTATATGTTCGGAGCAACATAGGTTAATAATGGGTGTTCGGGAGAAATTTGACAGTTTCATAAGGAAAAAGAATGAGTGCTTGGTAACTACAAAATTTAATGGATTGTAAAGAAATTCAACAGGCAAGGAAATTACACTACTGTAAACAAGTTTCACTCAAAATAACCGCTATTAGCATCGATCACAGCCTCAATCCTGCTCCGGAACCTGGAGCAAGCTGATGTTACAGTTTCCCTGGGAAGGGTCTCAAAAACTAATTTAATTCTGTTGATTAACTGGGCTTTTGTAGTACTGGCACGGCGATTGGTGTCTTTCTCAACAGTGCCACATACATAATAATCCATGGGGTTAAGATCTGGGGAGTTCAGAGGGCACTCATTGGGACTGATGTAGTCGTAAAAATTTGTCAACAACCATTTTTTACTTTTCCCAAAGGTGTGACAGGGGGCCGAATCCTGCTGCCATACATATGGCCAACCATTGGCTACCCTTGTTATCCAGGGCTTGACGGTGTTTACCAACTCCATGTAGGCATCAGGGTCCTCCAACACTTTTTTTCTGCAAGTTTTCGATGAATTCTGCTGTACAAACGCAATCAGATCATCTGTTATGTTGCTTTCTTCTAGCCATAACCTCATAGTCTCCATTGCAATTCTCCAGTTCATGCCTGATTGTTTTTACAGTGTTCAGGAAGCATTGGGCAGCAACCATAATCTCCTTATTTTGATGGCCGGCACAGATCATCATGATACAAGTTATTCTCTTCCATGATTCAGGTGGGTTTCAGTCATCCATTCTATGTCATCACGCATATGAATCCAAGCTTTTAAATGATGCATAATGTGCGTCAATAGCTCCAACCTACGAAGAAAAATAACCAAATATAGATATGTCAAATTTATCCTGAAGTATCGTGTAGTTGTGGTCCCATATTTTGACATCACTTATTTCTTTATTTTTCTTCTTCTTTTATCTCTCTGCCTTCATATTGATTATGCATTTGACTTTATGGAAGTTTTACTTCATTTTTTTTTTTACACATCTTTAAATAACTCATTTAAATCTTAATTAATTCCATATGAAGTATTTATTCATTGTATAACAATTACCTTATTTATAATAAAATGTTTTTAATGGATTCTACAATCTGAGTTAGATTTGCTTCAAAACAGCCCATATTATTAGTGCATTTAAAATCCTGCAATGTGTGTTATATATCACTAAGAATATATGGTGTGATTAATTTGCATACTAGTTTTAACAAAACCAGGTTTAATAAATAATTACTTGGTGTTATTGATTTTTAATATTGTTTTATTCTCCAATGTATTAAAATCAATCCTATGAATTATTTTATATAGAAACCAATTAAAATCTTATGATAATGGAGATTGTGTGTTTTTCTGTCTGTAACTGAAACTATATTATTACTCAAGTCACAATTCCCTTATTTATTTATGTCACATTCTCCATGATTTTATTTATATTCAAACCTCAATTATTAATAAAAATGTTTTACATTATTAATACTGTTGACCATATCTACATACTAACAACTTGCAATTGTATTTATATATACAACAAAATAGCAGTTTACAGTGTGAATGGGAAGGTTAATTTGCATATTGATATTAAAAATTTGATTTTAGTAAATATGTGCTTGGTGGTATTATTGATTTCTAATTGTTTTGTTTTATTCTAATGAATATGAACAAAGATTTCTAGGATAAATCTTAAAAGAAATCCATTAACAAGAAGAAATAATTGCAATTTTATTCTATGCTTCCTATTTTAACTAAATAGTTAAATTAGTAAAATTTAGCAATGAAAGACAGGAGTAATGGAAGAGTAAGTTTCAGTTGTTCTATTTTTTTTTATTATACCCACCTGTTTCAAATCTTTTTATCTGCATTCTTATTTAGTTTCATTAGCCTTTCTAATTTAATATATTTTATTACATAAAAACTTAAATACTTGCACCCAGAGGGTGCATATATTTGCTAATATAATTAAAGTAATTGTAATCTTTTTATATGCTGTCTTATTTAATTTTGTTAGTCTTTCTAATTTAATATATTTCATTACATTAAAACTTAAATACTTATGCCTGGGGGGCACATATTCTTGCTAGTATTATGTAAAAATGATATTTTAAAAAACAATTTCAAAATGAGCAGTACAATGCTCTTTTTCTTCAACTCATTTACAGGAGTATATTTTTCTTCAGAGAAAAGTTTTCAAAGAAAAACACAATTTTGGAATATTTTATTTTGTATTTATAATTATAATATAATGTAATATTTGTTATTCTTTATTGTGTTAAATAATTTGAACTGAAAATTAAAATTTTCTGGGTTATTTTGAATTTGGAATCTTTAAGAATGCCATCTATCTATCTATATATCTATCTATCTATCTATCTATACATATATAAAGGGCAGTTGTGTGAATCTGTATGTCCGGAGGAATCATTGGATACCAGCTGAATAAATCCAACTCCATCAGAAAAGGGACATTGGGTACATAAATAAAAAAAAGAACATAGATGAGGAAAATAGTTCAATTATAATAAAAAAAATAGTTCTGTGCATTTCCTTTAATTTTGTTTACTCATTTACTGTTTATATTCATTAAAGATTAATGCTCCCCCTGATTGCCATCTTTCCAAGCTGTCTTTCCAGTAGTCAAATGGTCTCTTCCCTGGTAGTCAACTGATCTGTACACAGTAGTCACTGTAAAATCTAGATGAAATAGTCTTGTTAAATATTGCCAAAATGCACCTAAGGAGGTCATCAGTCATGTTGCACCAGTATCCTTACAGATTTCGAGTTTTGCAACATCATATCTGTTCAACCGATAACCCGACCTGTTATTAGGCTGCCTCCTATTATAATTCTGGGATATGCAACACCCATTCAGTAATAAAGTACTGTAATAAAAACTACAATATAGACATTCCTTGAATAAGCTCCCCCCCTTAACAAAAAAATGAACCATTATTATCATTAATTTTGACTAGTATTTAA
>JALAJA010000397.1:0-17500 GCA_023376005.1 Doryteuthis pealeii | reverse complement strand
CCCTTCGTAGAATATAGTCTCTAGCTGCCGGATGATGCTGGCAGAGTCCTGGCGCAGTAACTGTCTCCAAATGGCAAATCGACTGGGACCGCAGTCAATCAACGTTAGGTAATGCCGACCTTCAAGGTGGGTCACGTCCATCCCGACCCTGCTCCAGTTCTCACATACGTCCAGTCTACCCGTCCTCCACCTTACCGGAGCCGGATCTATGGATTGACATTCCTCGCAGTCCCTGACTACTTCCCGCACAGCTGCCTTAGAGACCTTGGGACTAACCAACCTTGCGAAGTAGAGTGTGCGTTTTACGCCGGGATGTCCACAAGATCGGTGAATAGTCCGAATGCGACCGGGATCCAGTTCTCCTATGGACGCGGCGCATACTGGCTCATGGGTTCCGTTTCTTTACGGATTGCATCCAACCATCGCTGGGCACTCTGGTAAGTGGATCAGCTCGGTTTGCGTGAGATTTGACGAGCACCACGTCGATTGTTAGTCCATACTCCGCAGCTAATTCATGGAGCGTGCTCAGCCGGCGTCTTATTAACATCTCTGATGCTGCTTTAGTCCGTATCCTCGTTTTCCCAGACAGAGTGTCCAAAATCCATCTCCGCACACAGGCCGAGTCCGTCCGCAGGTGAATCACTCTCGCCTTCCATTGTAATGCCAGGTTAACACCCCTTAACACTGCATCAAGCTCTGCCAGATTTATGTGCTGATCTGAGTGTATTGGTCGTAGCCAGCTTGCGTCTTCAACTATGGCTCCGCATATTCAATAGCCACTCGGTGGCCAAGGAACTTGCGTCTACCCACACAGTGACATCCGACCGTTCACGCACCAGTCACCGTGTGCCGGATCAATTTGTGCCGTCCTCACAATAATCTCCTCCATCATCCGACGCAGTGGAGGTCTTCAACTTCGTCATCCCATCCTGTTGTTACGGCGTTCGCTCTCCGTTTCAAGAACGCTGTTGCAACACGGAGCCAGCCGCACACTGGAAAATGCCCGGTCAGCCGCCCACACACTGAAAAGATGCTTCGACGTGTAAGTACGTCAGGAGCTGTCGGGTACTTGCCGTCTCGTCGCCATTGGAGTCTGCCGTGCTCTCCCAGACATGCAAGCCCAACACACGAGCGCCACTACTCAGTTGCTCTGGATCCTTACAGGTCAGCCCAAACAGCTCAAGATGCGCCTTCACATGAGCGCCAGACATACACACTCGTTGACGAATATGTCGTCGATGTATGACGAGGTAGCGCTGTTGATTGTTTCATCCTGCCCGATCACAGCTTTGACAACGGATCGCATGATCTGTGGAGCCACGTTCAGCCCGAACCCCAAACGGGTAAGGCAATACCTTTGCCCGTTAACCTTCACCGTTTGGAATGGCCACAAAGACTTGTCAACGCGAATTTGCAGGTAAGCACGGCGCAGGTCTACTATAGCGACCTTTGACCCTTGCTGTCGCCATTCCCTCAGCTTTTGGGCGCAAACGTCTGCATTGGCTGTGTATGCATCCACATACGCATTCAGCTCGCGATAGTCCATGACTGGTCGAACTTTGTGTTTATTCTCCTGTACTACGGCCATCAACGGAATCAGACCCTTGGGGGGTCCAAGCTCGTCTTCAGGGTACGGAAGCAGCCAGCCATTGTCTATCCAACTCTGCAGTTCGCGATTGTACTCCTCTTGGAGATGGATAGGGATGGTATATCCTGCTAGCCTGTTTTTCAACGCGGCTGGTGGTGGCTGGTTGTCGGACCACTTCCACGATGCAGTCCAAATTCTTTCACGTGCATCATACTCTGCACAGAAGTCAGGCTCACTGATCCGGATGGCAGCGCAGAACGGTTCGCTAGACTGGGGAAATTTGACGTCGCCGGTGCTAGTAATGATCACTCCGCCTAGCTGCTTGATTGCGTCCAATCCTAGCAACAAGTCAAATCCTAGTAACCCCCCATCCACGACGAGAACTTTAATGTCGAGGGGTTCCTGTTGCTTACGCCAAGTTGGACTATTCCAATTCCGCAGCAACTGAGTGTCCTTCCACCCACTGTTAGTACCTGCACCTTCTCTTTTCGCCACGTCTGACAGCATGCCATGCGTATCAGTGATTGCGTACAACCAGTGTCCACGAGGGCGGTACGCATCCTCCCATTGATCCGTACAGCGATCACAGGCAGCGCGCCGCTCAGTTTGAGGTTTGGGGAGGAGACTGGCGCTGAAGAATCGTCCCCTTTTCCGTTTCCCGGACAATTTCGAGCAATGTGACCCTGTCGCTTGCACCGGTAACAGGTGAGGGTTGTTCGCGGTCTGGGACTTTCACGTCGCATGAGACAATCACGAGCCAGGTAATTGGGTCCTTACATGCGTAACACTTTGTTTGGGCAGTAGTTTCCTTTGCCTGACAACATGGTGGATGTGTTGCTGCGGCTGCCAGCCCTATACCTGCAGAGCTGTCTTTTAATATTGCTCTGGGCGCGGGCCAATATTTCTGATATGCCCAGGTCATCCACCCGGGATGTGGCCTGGAGAAGTTCCTCTGCGTGTTCTGGCAACCCGGCAATGAACGCACATATCAAACCCCGCTCTGGCATACCTCCGAACAGAACTGCAAGCTTGCGCAGCTCTGCCAAGAAAACATCGACCGTTTCTCCCGGACGCAAGCGGCGTGCCGCAAACTGCTTGTAAGCTGTCACAGAGTTAAGGGCAAACGCTGTGTATAAAGCTTCTTTTATACAGGCGAAGTTGGCCCTCTTTTCGTCGCTCAGTTGTTGGTAAACAGCATATGCACCACCTGTAAGGCGCATCGGAACCACACACTCGATTCTCTTCACGTCGCTCAGCTGACACACTAGTTCCGCCTTCTCTACCCATTCAACTACCGATTGCCCAGACTCGGTCCCGTCAAAAAGGGGTATCAACTTGGGGTCGAAGACCATAATGCCGAAATAGCTTCTAGTGCGAATCAAACTCGCTCCTCAATGACACTAGCAATGATGTCACAAATATATCCTCGAAAGGCCTCTACCTGTCGCAATAGTCAAAATAATACTGCTAGCTGTTTCTCAGTTGTCGTCGTACGTAATCGCTTGACTCCCTGTCTCTCCGTCGCCGTATGTTTTTATACACACCCGATCTCGTGAGAATTTGCATACGTGCAATATTATTCTCGCCGGTTCGAGATCGCCCATTATTAAAGGTAGTGCTTACAGCAGCCATGTTTCTTTCCTGCGATGCAAGCCAGACTCGTCCGCGCACGTTTTGTGTTCCGAGGTACGTTACTTTCAGTACATCTACACATACTTAACAATGCTTCAAGCAAATTACCAATTACTTTTATATATATATATATATATATATATATATATTGCCAAAAAAATCTTGAATCTTTTTTATTAAATTTTATTTATTTTTTCCAAACTATAAATGCTTTCTGAAAAATTCTTGTAATTTGAACCACATATTTTCTTGCGTCTGTGTGTGGGGTGCTGGAGTATCCCCCCATAACAGATAGTACATTCATACATAGCAGCATAGCAAGTGTGAAATAGAGGAGTGTAGGGGGGCTCAATTAGATGATCCATACCTGGATGCATAACTAATTCTATATCAGGTTGTTTCGAAAGTGGGTTACACAGTAACCATTTTTTATAAGAATCTGCCTTCATTTTATCATCATCTCCAACCAGAATCAAAACCTTCACCAAAGACGATGCAGGAATAGTAAAAGTTTTTGTATCATCCACATCCCAAGACACTTGGGTACTGGTCATCCTCATCTGAACTCCACACCTACTGCAGGAACATGGTTTCAATTATGTCTAAAGCCACTTAAAAAGAAAGCCGGGGTCACTTACACTGACCACAGCTTTTACCTGTGGGCAATGTGGGGCCATATAGAAAACTATTGTACCCCCTTAAGAAGTGCCTACTACACTGATTCCGTTTTTACTAAAAACAGAGGGATGATTGACAAACTAATTGACGGCTTTTTCAAAATATTCAAAATCAATATCCATGTACAAACTTCTTTATACATGCAATAGGGAAGACAGTGTTACAAATCCCCTGCCGGCTAGAAGGGCAGCTTGGGTTTCAATCAAACCTCTGTTACTTCAGTAAGGGAAGACAGTGTTACAAATCCCCTGCCGGCTAGAAGGGCAGCTTGGGTTTCAATCAAACCTCTGTTACTTCAGTAAGGGAAGACAGTGTTACAAATCCCTGCCGCTAGAAGGGCAGCTTGGGTTTCAATCAAACCTCTGTTACTTCAGTAAGGGAAGACAGTGTTACAAATCCCCTGCCGGCTAGAAAGGGCAGCTTGGGTTTCAATCAAACCTCTGTTACTTCAGTAAGGAAGACAGTGTTACAAATCCCCTGCCGGCTAGAAGGGCAGCTTGGGTTTCAATCAAACCTCTGTTACTTCAGTAACAAATCAATGATCGCTGGTAAACGTTTACCAGATTCACTTTCTTCAGGTATAAACAAAGATCCATACACTCCTTTCTCATCCACGGATATCTTTTTGATATTGGACTTTGAATTTCATTTTGAGCAAGTGGCTCTATATGTGACTGCCATAGTCGCTCACTGGACACATGTCTAGAAAAAAACAGCAAGGTTATAAAATAAAATAAGGTTAAATATTTGCTTATTGAAGTTTGGTCAATGTTAGACAAACAAAAGTGAATCTTGCCTAAATTTAACCTGTGTAATAAACTTTCAAAAATCTTTCTTCAAAATAAAAATCTACAAATCAGATTCTATTTTTGTTTGTTTAAATTAAGCACTGAGTTTCTCCATTACATCTTTATGTGAACATTTTTCAGCTTTCTTCACCGTTCCATAATGTTCTTTGACAAACACAGCAAATTTACTGGGTGTATGGGCTGGGGTGGAATTTGGGGTACCACTTGGTGTATTTGACAACAGTAATTCAAACTGGCCTCTACAGTAGCCACAGACTTTCTTTGTTGTATCCAAAGATTTTGAGTGTCGACCAAAACTATAACCACACTGTACACATTTGTAAGTGTATTTCTTGGCAATATCATAGCTATGACAACATTTGATTTCAGGAAGATAAGGATGGTCATGGTTTGCTTTCCATGCCCAGGTCTTCCACAAGCAACCATGACCCTCACAACTGCCATTAAACACCTAGACAGCAGCGTGGCACATTTCATGAATAAGTGTGTCACAAACACGCTCTGAGGTGTCACAAACTTTAGTTGCCAGACATATTTCAGCGTTGTGTTTAGATTCCTTTCTGTTGCTTGTGTATTTAGTCTTTAGAATACAATGTCCAGCAGTGGTCAATAGCCTCTTGTTCCAGCGGATAGAAAAGTCAGCGGGGAATTGATTATCAAAAACAGTCTCATTGTAGATCTTGAAAAGCTTTGAGACCACTGTTGTCACTTCAGGTTGATTTTTTGTATATTTATTATTGCAGTCAATATTTTCCACATCATGGGTAGACAAGTTATTGGTCTATAATTGCTAAGGACATTTCCTTTTTGTCGGTCGTTCTGGATTAACGTAGTTATTCCTTTGTGTTCCATTTGGTATTTCTGTTTCCTTTAGGCATCTGTTCAGTTGTTGGCCATTCTTTTGTGGATAGAAGTGAATTTTTTAACTATGTATGCCATCATGGCCTGGTGATTTCCAGTTTGCTATTTTCTTGAGTGTTGATCTGAGTGTAATTATATGAATACTTGCTACAGGTCCTTCCTCAATTTCTATCAGTTCATTTTTAATATCACTTATCCATTTTAATATTTTATTGTTCTTTTTTCTCCGATATATTACCCCCAAAATGTTTTGCTTCTATTGCATTTTGGTGTTCATCTGTGTTTGTTTTTGATCCACCAATTTATTCATAACATTTCTTTTCATTGTTTTGGAAGGTCCTATTTTGTTTGTACTGTTTAGTTCTATCTCGGTATCTTTTAAGTCTTCCTTCTAAAGCTGATATCTTTTGATTTACTTCCATTTTAATTTGCTCTTGTCTTTTCAACTTTTTAGTTGAGTGTGTATTTGTATTTTTTTTTATTTGTCTTTCCAATCTGATCTCCCACCCAGCTTTTGTGTTTCTGTTTGTGTTTCGTAAGTATAATCAGAGGGGGAGGGTCACGGTCAAGTCTGACTCAAGGCTCCAATCGATAGTCCAACTGTATCTCGCTCCAATTCTCCAATACTGATAACCGACTTCACAACCTTCGCACGGACCTGGCAGCAAACACTTCTTGCAAGGTTTACGAACTGCTGCCCAAGCCTCCGATACACTCATTATATAGGACACGGCGAGGCGTCCGATTGGGCAATCTGCAGAGCTTCAGATTTGCATCAGCGCACCTCGGCCCAGCACGCTTCCAAACTGCTCCACAACACGCGCATGCAAATCGCGGACGCTTTCGTGCATGAGGTCGCGTATCTTGCTCACGACAATCACACTCCTCCCTGATCTGGGGATCACACACAGGACAATGTGGAGCAGGTCGCTTAATCCTGCTACTACTTCGTCTCAGTGGAGCGGTTCGGCTATCTCCTCAGTGGTACTTTCCTCTGAGTATCACTGAGCTCGTCTTGTTCGAGGGCGCTGCTTGCGCTTTCAGTTGACATTGTCATGTCTTCCTGCATCTGCCCCTCATACACCATAGGGTTTTCTTCGTCCGAGGTGGTAACGTAGCTGCTGATAATCTCTGCTCCATGCACCGGCCGAACATCTTTTACGTGGCGTGGTACTCCATCCACAAGGACTGAATGAGGGCTATAGACTTTCGTCACTTTTCTCTTCTCGAACTGTGTTGTACACCGCCCATGTGGTCTCTTCACCCAACAGCGTCCCCTGCAGCGTATGTGTCAGAATTTGTGGCGTCAAACGGTGGAGCAGTATCAATGCCTTTACGCGAGTGCGGTAGGTATATATTATGTTGGCTGGTGCTGTTGACGCCGTGGTGTCGTCTTTCGTGTCAAAATTTATACCAGTACACAGCCTCCATAAGAGAGCATTCTGTTCTCGCGCGATGCGCTTTATTGTGCGTGGGATCTCTCCACTATCCCATTCCCGATGGTACATAGGCGCATCGGAATCTTATCCGGACACCCCACTCCTTTGCAAATCCGGTGAATCTTTCCCCGCAAAACACTGCGGCATTGTCGGTAAGCAGTTCGATAGGAGGCCCCCGTTCGCAAAGATTGTCTCTAGCTGCCGGATGATACTGGCGAGTCTTCCCGCTGCAATGGCCTCCAAATGGCAAAACGACTGGGACCACAGTCCATCAATGTCAGTAGTGCTGGCCTCCGAAAATGGGTCACATCCATTCCCACCCTACTCCAATTATCACCACACAGAAAGCCTGCCTGCTTCCAATGCACCGGGGCAGGATCTATCGATTGACATTTCTGGCAATCCCTGACCACCGCTTGAACTGCCGCCCTGGAGGCTCCGGGGATGACCAGTTTTACAAAATACAGCGTGCGCTTCACACCGGGTGTCCGCTGGACTGATGAATGGCTCGTATACGGGCAGATTCCTGGTCCCCTGTAACCACCGCACACGCCTGTCCTGCGGGTTCTGACTCTTTTGCATATCATCCAGCCATCGCTGCGGCACTCTGGTGAGCTGATCGGCTCGGTTGTCGTGAGACTTAACCAGTGCCACGTCTATCTTTAGGTCATACTCTGAGACCAGTTGTGCAAGCGTGCCGAGTCGACGCCGGATCAACATTTCAGTGGCAGCCTTGGTTTCCACTCTCGACCTTCCAGACAAAGTGTCTGAGACCAGCGATGCACGCACGCCGAGTCTGTCCGCAAGTGAATCGTCGTTGCCTTCCACTGCAGTGCAAGGTTAATGCCCCGTAACACTGCGTCGAGTTCTGCCAAGTTGATATGTTTATCCTCGCTTATCGGTCTCAACCAGCTCGCATCTTCAGCCACGGCTCCACCACTCTCAATAACAACACCAGTGGCCAACGAGCTCGCGTCCACCCACACAGTGACGTCCTCTCCATCAACGCACCAATCACCACGTGTTGGATCTGTTTGCGCCACTCTGGCGAAAACATCCGCCAACATTCGACTTAAGAGGGGGTCTCGCACTTCATCGTCCCATCCAATGGTTGCAGCGTTTGCCCTTCGCTTTATGAACGCGGTTGCAACGCGCAGCCAACCGCACACCGGAAAGTGTCCCGTCAATTTCCACACACGGAAAAAATAGTCCGACGGGTTAATACATCAGGGGGCTCGGTGGCTCACCTCCACGACACCACCGAAGTTTATTGCGCTCCTCCCAGACATGCAATCCCAACACGCGTGTGCCGCATCTTAACTGCTCTGGGGCCTTGCACGCAAGTCCAAACCGCTCAAGGTGCTTTTTTACGTGGGATGCAGAACATATAGCTTCATTGACAAATATGTCGTCAATATATGAAGAGGTAGCTTTCTCAACTCTCTCGTCTTGCGCAACCACGGTATTGACGATGGACCGCATGATCAGGGGTGCGACATTGAGCCCAAACCCCAAACGGGTGAGGCAATACCTTTTCCCCGTGATTTCCACCGTTTGGAATGGCCACAGGACTTCTCTACGTGAACTTGCAAATAGGCCCGACGCAAGTCCAACACAGCGACATCTGACCCTTGCTGTCGCCACTCTCGTAACTTGTGTGCACACACGTCTGCACTGGCCGTAATATGCATCTACGTGCTCATTGAGCTCACGGTAGTCCATGACGGGCCGAACCCTTTTGTTTGTTTGCCTGGAGGACGGCCATTAGGGGATAAGGCCCTTTGGGGGTCCGAGCTCGTCTGCAGGGTATGGAAGCAGCCAGCCATTGTGTATCCATGTTTGCAGCTCTCGGTTGTACTCCTCCCGAAGCTGCTCAGGGGCAGGATATTCTGATAGCCTGTTCTTTAACGTGACTGGCGGCTGGTCACCGGACCACTTCCATGATGCAATCCATATTTGGTTGTTCTCATCATACTTTGCGTGGAAATCAGGCTCGTTGATGACGATGGCAGCACAACTTGGCTCATCAAGTTGGGGAAATTTTACTTCACCGGTGCTAGTCATGGACATTCCACCCAGCTGTTTGATTGCGTCTAGTCCAAGCAACAAATCAAACCCGAGTAGCTCCCCGTCAACGACCAGAACCTCTACGTTGATAGAAGGCCTGTTGCCCACGCTAAGCCGGATCGTCCCGACTCCACAACACTTGAGTACTCCCGCCTACAGTCAGCACGTGTACCTCCTTTCTCCTCCATGCCTGACAGCATGTTTTTGTGTACGATGTGTTTGCGTGCAACCAGTGTCCACCAGGGCTGTACGCCTCGTATCATTGATCTGCACAATCACTGCAGGTAAGCGCCGTATTTAACGGGCATTTGGGGAGAAGACAGGCGCCGAAATCTCGTCCCCTTGCTCGTTTCCCGGACAGTTTCGGGCTACATGTCCCTGCCGCTTACATCGATAGCACGAAACTGGTCTTCGGGGTTTAGCATCCGCTTTCGTGATGTTTCACGCCGCAAGAGGCAGTCGCGTGCCAAGTGATTGGGCCATCGCATACATAACATTTTGTTTGGCGCGTCATCTTCCTTCGCCTGGCAGCGTGATGGTCGTGCAGCCACCTACTACTTGCTCCATATTATCAGGGCACTTCTTCAGTATGGCTCTTGCTCGAGCCAACACTTGCGAAATGTCCATATCATCTAACTGGAAAGTGGCTCGAAGGAGATCCTCGGCATGCTCTGGCAACCCGGCGATAAATGCACACATCAGACTCCGATCCGTCATACACCACCGACCAGAACTGAGAGTTTACGCAATTCGGCCAAAAAGACATCAACAGTCTCTCCCGGGCGCAAGCGGCGTGCCACAAATTGCTTCCAAGCTGTAACAGCATCTAGAGCGAATGCTGTATACAAGGCTTTTTTTAATACAGGTGAAGTCGCTCTTCTTTTCCTCACTCAGCTGCTGGTACACCCGCATATGCACCACCCGATAGACGCATTGGCACTACACACTCTATACGCTTTAACACCCGCTTAGCTGGCATATCAATTCTGCCTTCTCGATCCACTCGACGACCGACTGTCCAGAATCACTTCCGTCAAAAATGGTATCAATTTGGTCGAAACTGTGGGCCATAATTGCCGAAATAGCTTATAATCAGAGGGGGAGGGTCACGGTCAAGTCTGACTCAAGGCTCCAATCGATAGTCCAACTGTATCTCGCTCCAATTCTCCAATACTGATACCGACTTCACAACCTTCGCACGGACCTGGCAGCAAAACACTTCTTGCAAGGTTTACGAACTGCTGCCCAAGCCTCCGATACACTCATTATATAGGACACGGCGAGGCGTCCGATTGGGCAATCTGCAGAGCTTCAGATTTGCATCAGCGCACCTCGGCCCAGCACGCTTCCAAACTGCTCCACAACACGCGCATGCAAATCGCGGACGCTTTCGTGCATGAGGTCGCGTATCTTGCTCACGACAATCACAGTAAGGGGTACACCAATTCTATTGCAGACTAATTTTGCTTCTGCATAAATAAGGTTATTTAGGTGAGTGATGTTGTCTGTTGACTAGTATTTTGTTTATCTTTTCAGTTTCTATCTTGACTTTTTTCCATTCTATGTTTCTTAGGAATGGTAATGTACTCTTCTTATCAGTCATGATTTATTTTATCAACTCTATGTCCTTTCTCTGTTCTTGTGTTAGTTCCTGTGTTGTGAAACTAGGTTGTATGATGTTTTGGTTGCAGGTGTGTTCATTTTGATTAGCAGTTTCCTCATGGGGTTGTATTCCTTGATTTTCCTTTCCACATATCTTTATTATCTCAAGACCAGAGAAAATTTTCCTATTCAAGATCATTCTTGCTTGGTCTGCCAATCTTTGGCTGGTTGTGTTAAAATTATTATTGTCATTCCAAATCTGAATCATTCTTTTCCTATAACCTCTCTGTACTGGGTTGCTCTTAAAATAACAGTGGAGTACTTATAATAATCTTATTATAATGGAGATTGTGGGTTTGTATGTCTGTAACCGAAACTATATTACTATTCAAGTCACAATTCCCTTTGTTATTTACATCACATTCTCCATGATTTTATTTTTTATTTAAACCTTAATTATTAATAAAATTGTTTTACATCATTAAGACTGTTGACCATATCTACATGATATTTTCCACGTACCCCACTTGTACGGGTCAGGCACAAGGCCCTATTTATGTGGGACCACCCACAAGCCGAGACTCATGGGGTGGCGGGTGAAAAATTGCGTCGATCCCGTCGGCATTCCCCCTCAAGGGGGGCGCCTCAGCACTGGGCAATAAACCCAGCCCTGCCCCTTTAAATCGAGGGGGCAGGTGTGCCTGGGGGGATGGCCCCTGGGATCGACGCCGTTAATTATATCAATGGTCCAGAGGCCGAAGCCACTGTTGACCATATCTACATGATATTTTCCACGTACCCCACTTGTACGGGTCAGGCACAAAGGCCCTATTTATGTGGGACCACCCACAAGCCGAGACTCATGGGGTGGCAGGTGTGAAAAATTGCATCGATCTCGTCAGCATTCCCCCTCAAGGGGGCGCCTCAAGCACTGGGCAATAAACCCAGCCCTGCCCTTTAAAATCGAGGGGGCAGGTGTTGCCTGGGGGATGGCCCCCTGGATCGACGCCGTTAATTATATCAATGGTCCAGGGACCGAAGCCACTGTTGACCATATCTACATGATATTTTCCACGTACCCCACTTGTACGGGTCAGGCACAAGGCCCTATTTTATGTGGGACCACCCACAAGCCGAGACTCATGGGTGGCGGGTGAAAAAATTGCATCGATCCCCGTCGGCATTCCCCCCTCAAGGGGGGCGCCTCAGGCGCTGGGCAATAAACCCAGCCCTGCCCCTTTAAATCAAGGGGGCAGGTGTTGCCTGGGGGGATGGCCCCCTGGGATCGACGCTATCAACTCGTAAAGATCCAGGGCCGAAGCCACTGGACCCTGGCGTTGGCCAGATCTACATGATATTTTCCATGTACCCCACTTGTACGGGTCAGGCACAAAGGCCCTATTAACATGGGACCACCCACAAGCCGAGACTCATGGAGTGGCAGGTGAAAAATTGCGTCGATTCCGTCGGCATTCCCCCTCAAGGGGGGCGCCTCAGGCGCTGGGCAATAAACCCAGCCCTGTCCCTTTAGATCAAGGGGGCAGGTGTTGCCTGGGGGGATGGCCCCCTGGGATCGACGCTATTAACTCGTAAAGATCCAGGGCCGAAGCCACTGGACCCTGGCGTTGGCCAGATCTACATGATATTTTCCACGTACCCCACTTGTACGGGTCAGGCACAAAGTCCCTATTAACGTGGGACCACCCACAAACCGAAGCTCATGGAGTGGCAGGTGAAAAATTGCGTCGATCCTGTCGGCATTCCCCCTCAAGGGGGGCGCCTCAGGCACTGGGCAATAAACCCAGCCCTGCCCCTTTAAATCGAGGGGGCAGGTGTTGCCTGGGGGGATGGCCCCCTGGGATCGACGCTGTTAACTCGTAAAGATCCAGGGCTGAAGCCACTGGACCCCCGGTGTGGGCCGGAGCTACATGCTAATACATGCAATTGCATTTATATATACAAGAAATAGCGGTTTACAGTGTGAATTGGAAGGCTAATTTGGATATTGATCTTAAAAATTGGATTTTAATAAATATATGCTTAGTATTATTGATTTCTAATTGTTTGGTTTTTATATTAATGAATATGAGCAAAAATCTCGGGGATAAATCTTAAAAGAAATCCATTAACAAGAAGCAATAACTGTAATATTATTCTTTACTTCCTATTTTAACTAAATAGTTAAATTAGGAAAATTTACCAATGAAAGACGGGAGTAAGGGAAAATGATGGAAGAGTTAGTTTCAAAGTTGTTCTATTTTTCAATCATACCCCCTCTGTTCCAAATATTTTTATATCCGAATTCTTATTCAGTTTCATTAGCCTTTCTAATTTAACATGATATTTTATTATATTAAAAGTTAAATACTTGCACCCGGAGGGTGCATATATTTGCTAGTAATAATAATTATTATTATTATTATTTTACTGGTGTTCATTACATCATTTATGTTACTACTTTTTGAACTAAAAGAAAAATTTGACCTTAAATAATTGATTTAATTAATTTTAATTTGTTTTAATTTTTAAGTGAAAATTGGTTCCCATGTTGTTGGTGCCTAATTTAAAGTTAATTTCTATGACTTGGAAAAGTATTAATTTATGGTTGAACGAGCAAACATGAACAGCATGTCTGTCATCATCTGTGAGAGACGCTTCCGTTGGCTTGGTCACATCAGAAGGATGGACAAAGGCCACATCCCAAAGACCTACTGTAAGGCGAATTAGCAGAGGGCACCTGACAGTAGGGAGACCACGTCTGCGCTTAAAAGATGTCTGCAAGAGAAACATGAAGACATACCACATTAATTCCAACACATGGGAGGCTGTGCAGAAGACCGTGCAACCTGGCGACCCCTCGTCAAACAAGGAATGAAAAGGAGTGAAAAAGAGAGGAAAGTAGCCGCCATGGAAAAAGAGCCAAAAGGAAGGAGAGACAACAGCAACTCCAGCAAGCATCACTGTTTGTTTGCAGTCACTACACCAGTGATTGCCATTCAAGAATTGGTATGTTCAGCCACTCACACAGTTGCAGATAAAATAAAAAAATGGACACTACGCCATAGTCTTTAGTAAACGGAAAGATGCCACAACAACAACATCAAAATACGGGTACAAATTGCAGAATAGCGCGCAAGAGATAATATTATTAGAATCGCATTTGATTTTACATATAAAAGGATTAGATTATGGAAACTCCCGAAGTAGCATAAACCCTAACCCTAACCCTAACACTTACCATAGCGTCTCAAAGGTTTTGGATATTTCAGTGAAATGTAATGCTTTTTATACGTAATTAATGATATCACCTCTTGCGTGCTATTCTGCATTAATACCTAAGTGGGTTTTCTTTTTGTTCCCGGATCTCTTAAACTTAAAAATTCGTGATATTTTTTTCTTTTACCAACTTTTTTTTTTATTTTGTTGTTGTTGTTGTTGGTGGTGGAGGAGGGAGGGCGACAACAATTATGTTTTGTCTCGGGAGGGGGCGTCATTGTGACGTCATTCGTCTTCGATTTTCTTGGCGTCTCACTCCTCCTCCTCCCACCATTGTCAGTTATTTAGTTAAGAACACTGCGTTCCCTCTTTTCTCTTAGATTATCATCAAGGTAAGACTTGTTTTTAATTCGTTCCGGATTTGTTTACTTCGTATATTCATTCATTTTAAAAAAATGTATCTTTTTAAGCTATAACATGAAAAGACTGATTGAATAAAAAGTTTATTCATAAATAATTTCTTCTTGTGCGCTATTCTGCATTTCAACTATTTTTCTTTATAAATCTTTGACTTAAAAGTTTTTCTGACAATGAGTTGACTCAAATGCTTTTTTTTTTTCCCTTTTTTGTCTTACAAAAAAGCTGATAAACGGAATATTTTGATGGTGTTCCATTATTGGGAACATGTTCAAAATGTCAATGAGTCTAGAGTATAAATAAATATAAAAAAAAAATATGGAAGTTATTTTGCCTGTTCCGGTAAAAATAGACACACCTTACTTTTTTATACTTAATTTAGAAAATATTTTACTGTTCGCTGTTTTTTTTTATTATTAAGGCAAGTACAAATTAAAAAAAATAATTAAATGAAATGATAAAAGTAAATATGATTAATCATTTCTTCCAAATGGCATCAAATTGTTAAAGACATAAAAAATTTTTAACCCTTACCCCCCAACCTTAAAACCTAACCAAATAAATTCTTGTCAAGTACCATTTTAAAGAAAACTAGCTTTTAGATAGTTCTAAAGTTTTTGTTTGTATCACAGAATTGCACGTCACTACTTTTTTTTAAGTAATTTTAGGGCTGACTTCTGAAGTGCGGTCGGAAAATTAAAAACCGAAAGTTTTTGGTGGTCCCCAATGACAGTTTAAAATATAGTCTATGATTAACATTTTAGTGAATTGGGTTACGGTTTTAGGGGATTAAGGTTGTTTTTAATTGCGTATTGCTTAAAAAAATAAACAAAAAACCCAAATGACTATACATTGAAATTAATTATTGAATCTATTATTGAGACAGTTTGTGTTAGTATTTCAATTAAACTTAGTTTAAAAATATTTTTTAACATTAAATTTATAGTAATTTCGTTTTTTTCTTCTTAAGCAATACGTAATTAAAAAACAACCGTAGTCCCCTAAAACCGTAACCCAATTCGCAAAATATTAATTCATAGACTGTAGTTAAACTGTCATTGGTACCAACAAAAAAACTTTCCGTTTTAAATTTTCCGACCTAAACCGTTGCTCGTTAACTACCATTTTAATCTTTTAGCTGTTAGATAGTTTGAATTGTATTAAAATATATTTGCTGGCAAAATAGCTTATGGTCTATTTTACTTGTGCCGGTAAAAATGAAAAAAAATAAAAATTATAAAAGCTCAAGCGTATTTGTCTATTTTACCGGTACTGGTAACTCTAGCCTTATTTGTAAAAGGAAAAAAAAAAAAAATTTTAAAGTCTGCAATTCAGACAAAAGACATAACGTAGTTTTAATTTAAAACTTTCAAAACTCCAAGTTTAATTGAAATATTTATTTTCTTTTAACAACTTTTTTCTTACAAATTTTTTAAAACCTTCGTCATTTTTTGTCATCTCCGGACCAAAAACGGTCAGGTCCGCCATTACTTTTATAAGTCAAGGCTCTGTTCTTAAGGAAAAAAATTAAAGGACAATTTACATTTTTTTTTTTTTTTTTTTTTTTTTAAGTTCAAGATAGGGGGTGGTTTCATACCGAAATTTCTCCATTCTTAGTTCTATGATTTTGAAACAGTAAACAAGATTAAATTTTATATCGCCTCTTGAAACGTTTTCTTTCAAATAACTTTTTTTCTTTAATTGAATTTTGGAACTTAGACATTAATTTGTGTAAATGTTGATTTCAGAATTGATAAGTGAAGTGACAACGTTGGGTGCTGGATAATCAATTTAATGGCGGGAGGGCGACGTTTTTAATTTTTAATTTAAAAACAAACCAATCGATGTTAATATAAAGTGCTGACAGCACGTATTCTGATTCTCATCCTTATCGATCATCGTTCTTAAAAGTCCTTTTTTTTTTTTTTTCTTTAGGCATCGGATAATATATAAATACTTCTCAGTGGGATTTTTTTCCCAGAGTCTTTAGCTTAAAATTAAATGTTTGTTTTTTTTGTAGTTGTGAGGACGGGTGAATATGTGAACCGTTTGTTTTTCTCTTTGATTTTCTTCGGCGTCTCCCTGACCCGCAAGTTTGTCAGCTAGTCAGTAATCACGCGCGCTCATTTATATTACTCAGACTTTAAGAAGGTAAGAAACACTCTTTGCTTTACTCCAATATTTTTTTCTCTTTTACTCAAGAGATGCGAAAGATCTTGTTTTTGACTAATTTAGGTAAAAAGTTTAATGTAGAATACTTATGCTTTTAGAACAAAAAGGAAATTGTTTGCTGACCAACAAAGGAATTTACAAATATCGTTTTTGTCTTAGAAAATTTTAAAGAATATTTTGGCGAATCAATTTTCTTTGAAATATTGTTCAGATTGTCGAATCTTGAGTGGGGAAAAAATAAGCTTTCATCTTCACTCTGCCAAAAAGACAAAACTTATTAATTTAAGTCATGAAATATTTTTCTTGCAACTTTTAATCTTTTTTGAAAATTTCCTATTTGTAATGTTTTTTATTTTTTCTCTTTTGGGCCAAAAGAGTTCATTTTTAGACCCAGAAAAAAAACGCTTATCTGGTATTAAAGTGTTTATTTTTCAAAAGCTTAGTAATTTTTCACTTGTTTTAATATAGATTAAAACTGGATATTCCAACCAAACTTGTTTATTTTTTCAAAATAAGTCGTCATAATTTAAACTCAAGGACTTGGTTAGAATAGGCTAACCTGCCGGTACTCATGAATAAATAAACCTACTTGCTTATTTTACTGTCGCTTTAACAGTTTAAAAAATATTATGAATGCAAGTAATGTTAATATTTTGTTTTAAGGATAAAGGTTTAAAATTATTCCTAAATGAAAATATAGATACCGTTAATGGCTGTCCTCGTAAAATAGACAAAACTACCATTATGCTTATTTTACTGTCGCTGTAAATATTCTTGAATGGGCAAGTAATGTTTGTAAAAACACGGATTTAATTGAAAAATAGATACCGTTAATAAATAAAGGAAATACAAAGGGGTATCTGAAACATTAGTTACATAAATTCCTTTCTGACGCATCAGTCATTTTTATATTGCAACCTTTTAAAATCACAAATTAATGAACCCCCTCCCTCCTAAAACTAACTTTTAAAATTTCACCCATGTTTTTTTTTTTTAAATTCAAGGAAGACTCTGAATTT
>JALAJA010000396.1:15000-23659 GCA_023376005.1 Doryteuthis pealeii | reverse complement strand
TTTTCTTCTAGCCACACCCTAGTTTTTTAACAGGGGAGGCTTTGGCAGCAAACCCATAATCTCCTAATTTTTGAGGCTGGCGCAGATCATCATTGATACAAGTTATTTTCTTTCCATGCATTCAGGTGGGTTCCTGTCATCGATTTTATCTATCATTTGCGTATATGAAGGCTCCAAGCCTTAAATGATTGCGTAGCGTTGTAATCAATACTCCAAACTACGGAGAAAATAAACCAAATATAACGCGTCAAATTTATCCCGAACACCCTGGTATAACAGACATACATATTATACATCAATAAGAACGAATAAAATCAAGAAAAACTATTATTTGGTTATTACAAAATTTATTTCTAACTATTACCCAATAAAATCAGACCAACTTCGTCAGATAAACATTTAGAAAAATACATAAGACAATATTACTAAAATGTATACTATATATATATATATATATATATATACATATATTATATATTAATAAGTCATCACAGACACGTGTTTCGGCATATCATGCCTCTTCACAGTGTGGGCTAGACACAACTATCCTTGGGTAGGGTTCGAACTCAGACTGACCGCATGGTAGTCCGATATCTTATCCCTCGCCCACTGACAGCTGATGCGGGGTACTGGTGTTTTTAAAAACTATTAAATACATAGGCATGATTATTCATTCGGTCACTGAGAGAACAAATTTCCGGAGAAAATGATCATTGCTTATTTGCTTAGTAGTGAGAGTTAATTTAAATTACCAATTAGAGAGCTAATTACCAAATTTATGGGAGCATATATATAATAAGTCATCCACAGACACGTGTTTCGGCTTATCATGCCTCTTCAGTGTGGCTAGACACAACTATCCTTGGGGTAAGGAAATTCGAACTCAGACTGACTGCATGGGTAGTTTCCGATATCTTATTCCCCTCACCCACTGACAGCTGATGCGGGACTGGTGTTTTTTAAACTATTAAATGACATAGGCATGTATTGTATCATTCGCGTCACTGAGAGATCAAATTGGCCGAGAAATGATCATTGCTTATTTGCTTAGAGTTAATTTAAATTACGATTAGAGAGCTCATTACCAAATTTATGGAGCATATATATAATATATATATATATATATATTAAAACTACGAACTCACGTGAGGGGACTGAACGCCGATATCGTAATACTCCGTTATTACAAATATTCTACAGACGCTGCCGCTGTCAATAAACAACAAAGACAAAGGATCCGTTGAACAGGAACCGACATTCATTTAAAGAAGGGAATTCTAACGATCCCGAAAATTATGATAACAAATAATAAAAAATAAGTGAATCTAGTACTCCATAAACATCGAGATCCTTCATTTATTTTTAAATGTTTTCATAATAACGTCCAACTTCAACATAAAAAACATAAATATATTATATATATATATATATATATATATATATATATATATACACTCACATTATTTATTTTCTTATTGTTGTCAACTAGTTTCAACATTAGATGAAGATATTAGTCAGGATGCGCCATAATCTATGTTGTAGCATAGATTACTGACAAGCACCTGTAGAATAGGGCTTTCAAATCAGAACGTAGACGGCAGTTTCCGTGGAAAAATACTGACCGTTGGTTAAAGCGGAAATCTTGCACGTCACGTGATTCGACTACTAGTCAAATCACGTGACGGGCGAGATTCCCACTTTTCAGTTACAGCTAAAATGTGACGCAGGAAAACAGACGTGTGACTTCGGGCTGGGCCCAATCCGCGCGGGTTAGAAAATAGGCTAAAATAAAACCTTTGATCAAAGTATAATACAAGTCTTGTTAGTTATTACATAACTTAAAAGAATACCATTAAAAGAAGCTCTTAGTTAGAAATTGAAGCAGCAACAAGTTAGAAACCAAAACAAACTAGAAAGAAGCAACAAGAACTTAGCGATCAGATCATGGCCGAAAGAGAAAGAGAACAAGTAAGTCACGAATCTATCTGTCTGTCACTCTCTATATATGTTGGTATGCTCTCTCTCTCTCTCTCTCTCTCTCTCTCTCTCTCTCTCTCCTTCTCTCTCTCTCTCACACACCACACACACACACACACACAACACACAACACACACAAACAAAATAACACTTGGTTTACATGCCCTCAACATGCATTTGTAACAAGGAGAAAATAGCATATGCTATTCGCTGAATGAAAATGTTTTCTAGTATTCATTTGTTTACAATGACCTTCATAATCATCTGCTGTGTTGTGGAAACCTGGGACTTATATTTCCATATGGGAGATATGTGATAAGTGTTTCATGGCGATTGTTTCAGATAACCCGCTGTTTGCTTTGTTACGTATTTGTTTATTGATGTTTTTATTGTGATATATATAATATATATATATATACTATATATATATTATATATGTGTGATATATATATATATATATATATATATATATATAATATATATATATATATATATTATATACTATATATGTGTGTGTGTGTTGTGTGTGTTGTGTGTGTGTGTATAGGCAATTGCTTAATCTTTTCATTACCGTCTCTCACAATCTTAAAACCCCCTGCAAAAAATGAAAAACCGCGACCGCAGAAAACCAACCTATGTTGACGCGCCAGAAAACGTTTAGTGAACACTTTTCAGTACTATCCCAATAGTTGGTGATCAGTGTTTTCCTAACAATGGCTTCCCGCCTGATTCAGTCACCATGATATGAGGGAACCTCAACGATAATAAGAATAAGACTCCCGTCGCAAATTCATAAAATATGTAACCGTATAATGCCAACCGGCCAGGTACACAAGAGTCACCTCACACCCAAATTGGACAAAAGAAAGGATGATAAATGAAAAAAATCGAAAGGAAGAATTTGAACATTATTGTATTATAGTGCCCACGCTTGTACAACACGAATACCACTCTCTAAGTCTTCATGATAATTATCTGGTTACATGCTGAAGCAAAATAACCGGCAATCCACGAATCGCATGTTTTATATCAGAGTTGGATTACTTGAGAAAGAATATAAGGTCTAACACACCCAGAAATAATATTATTATAAAAAAATACAATTTATATATATTATATATATATAATATATATATATATATATATATATATATATATATATATATATATATATATATATTACACCCATCGTAAAAGTTTAAGAGTTTAGAATTTTCTAAAATACAAGATACTAAAATATGTTATTGGTTCCTTTAATAACAACAAACAGTAGACATTGATATACCTGTTTTTGAAGTAGGCAATTACAGATAGATTAACAAAATATCATGTGTAAGATTGTTTACAAAATCTTTTTCTATAAACCAGCTTATGAAATTGATTGTGTCGAAAAACATTATCAACTTAATTACAAATAAACCTAATCATCTTTTAATACATAAAGTTAGTAAGTCACACGCCAGTGAATTTACCATCCCCTCTCAGGAAAACAGAGTTTAATGTAAGTAGCTTAATAAATTTTCAACTTGGCTATGAAGAATAATCCTCCATTTGATTGCAACAAACATTTTCAATTGGTTTAAAAAAAAGGGTTCACTAAAAACATTTAATTTTCCAAATTTATTACGCAAAAACTATTAATAAAAACACAACACAAATTAAAACACATAATTCATTATATAGTACTTTATTTTTTTCATACAATATATATATATATATATATATATATTATATATATATTATATATATATATATATATAAATTATTATCATTATTATCATTATCTTTATTATTATTGATTTTACTAATTACGAATTCACAGGAAGGAATCTTATACATTTTATTTTCATATAAATTAGGCAAGTGGCTTATTGTTATTATCTGCAGAACAGCGAGGGAGTACATCCCCATTTTACTAGCGGTAGACCGAGGAGATTTTTGTGTCTGAGGTGGAACGCCACACCGACCATCAGCTCTCCACTTACCGCACAGATCCCAGGCTTCGTACTCATGTTGGCGAGAGCCCGTATCGAACCAGGATCATTGAAATTCCGAGATTAATATTCTACTGAGTGAGCTAAACTGTGAAGCTTGATTCGTATGAGTACAAGTTATTAATAATTTCCAAATACCGATTAGATAACTTTACATTGTAGGAAAAAGAAAATCATCAAAATGATTCAGCTCAGAGGAGTAAATCGGTAATGTTACTTATGATATATATATATATATATATATATATATATATATATATATATATATATAATATATGTATATAAGTAATTGGTAATTTGCTTGAAGCATTGTTAATTATGTTATTATATAATAATGATTTGAAGGCCAATACAATGCACATAAAAAATAAAAACAAAAAGATTTTTTTTTGTTCTTATCGATTTCAAAGTAAACCTTTATCTTTATAGACGATTTTCGGAAATGGACGCGTTTTTTTTTTGTCGTTATTTTTTTTTTTTAATGTTATAAACACGCGTCTCGTGGTGTTCTTTTTTTAACGCCACGCAGAAGATCGTGATAGTCGTAATAGCCATTGTTCATTCAATTTCAATTTTATTATTTTCATCTATTTATATATATATATATATATGTATTTATGTATTATTTAATTCTTATTTATGATATATATATATAATATATATATATATATATATATATATATATATATATATATATATTATATATATATTATGGTAAAAAATATACATAATATGCACTATATACTATGATGAACGTGTAATTTAATACAGTATATACAGTAATATATATATATATATATAAGTATATATATATATATATATATATATATATATATATATATATTCAAAGTTAGATATTTTATATTACATTGTGTGCATATATACTACGTTATGCAACATTCCAAGGACAGTCGGCTGATTAAAATTTAAAATGTAATTCATGCCAATCAATCATATGACAATATTCTTAATTTTCTGTGTACTGTAGAGTGTTTATTTTGAATTATAAATGAGCGGTAACTATGATGGTAATCTCAAAAGAGGGTGAAGACACAGGGAAATAGTTCCTACGGCTATTGGCAGCACTGTTGTGATTATTGTCAATGTGCTTACTCCTACCTCTGCGCGCGTGCCTCACTGCAACGCTCATTCGTGGCTTGGCATTCCTTTCTGATAGAGTTCCTGATTGACACTACCACTAGATTGACGCACTTATCACGATTTAAACCGATTTAAATTATTCGCCAATCAACAGAAGTGTATGGTGAGTCGTGCATGGATGTTACAAACGCCCGCGATTGTTGTAAGGAATTTATATTGATGGGAAGTTTCAACGCTTCCTCAAGGACATGGTGGCTAACTGATATGACATGGGCATACAAAAACTGCCACAGAGCTTAGAGAAATGCGTCGATCGAAATGGCGATTATATAGAAAACTGGAGACATATCCATAGTTTAAAATGATGCAAAAACCATGGACAATAAACAATAAACTTTTCAGTGATTTCTAGATATTCTGGATACTTTACCTTCAAAAAATTGAAAGTTATTGAATGAAAATGTAAAATATTTAAACTGCAATGTTAACTCCGTGTGATTTATAGTTTAATTCAGTCAAAAGCTTGGCTTTTATTGGAGGATTTTAGTCCCTTGACTTTAACGTCAGGTGACTAATTCCTAGAAGCCAGAAATATAATTGTAACTTTAATTTAGTAAGCCAAAACAAGTCGGATTAATTGGGAAATAATTTCCTTCTCTGGTTCAGGGGCCACCCGGATTCATGAATTCAAGAAGTAGGCTCATTACGTTCAAGAAAGAACACTTAACATTAAAACCTAAGCATCGATAAACAATTATAGCTACTTATGAATCAATAGATGGAACTTAACGATAGACCAACTATCATTTCTTATTTTCTTTCACTAAATAGACTCATTCTAATTGTTGTGTGGTAATAGGAAACATCACTAAAAAACTTATTTCAGTAATGTCATTACCTTGCTGAAAATAAACAAATTATTTCAAGCGAAAAGAACAGAATTTTCATTTGACTACAGAGGCTAGGAGGTTAACATCATCTATCGTAGTCATCAGATGTTAGGTAATGAACGCTAAAATATTAACGAAATAACATAAAAAAGAATACTGGTTGCTGACAGCAAAAAAAAAAGAAACACAGGAAACTTAATTTGGAAGCTGAATAAGATAATAGAATTAAATTAACAAGAGATTCTTCTCTATTGAGGGAAAGTAATCTGTTTCTAACCGAAAAGCTACAAGTCAGCTTTTTCCTAATGAGAGACGTTTTAAAATGCATTTTAGATGGACTTTGAGTGCCAAAGTTAGGACTAAGAAGTAAATTACAAACGCTTGCGTTTTTCTATCGAAAATATACAGACGCAACATATTGTAAAAAGATAGTTTAAAACAGTAAGCCAACCAGGTGTGAATTGTTATATAAAATCACACACACACACACACACACACACACACACACAACACACACACACACACATATTTTTAAACATATATATTTGACCCAGTGATGGCACCCTAACAAGGAATACCACTCCGGAACAACCTGGAGTAATAGCAATAAAATGGTACTCTCTCAATCTGCCCAACTGGAGCTTTATCATTAGATGAACTTTATTGTCACACCAGGACAACAAACTGGGTGTCATACCCACTCTGTTGAGGATGCAGTTAGTGTTATCTACCTCTATCGACAATGTTGCTTACGGGTAGGAGGCTTGGCGAACGAAAGTTCATTCGGGTCTCAAACCCGGCCAGGGTTAGCTGTTAAGGTATAACCAAACTGAGGAGAGATGAAACCTCGGAACACGTGTCTGTGGATTACTTATTTATTGTATATATACTCCCACTTTGGTTGAGTTCTCTAAATAGGGATTTAATTGTAAATTTCACCGTTCTGGCGTGTAGCTAACCCTCGCTTTGTTTACAAAAGTTTTAGGACTCTAGTGAATTCATTTCCGCTTAGAAATGTATCAATTAAATATTCTCCTATATTTGACAGCTACCTCTGACCGCATGGGTAAGAGGCTGGGCGAACAAAAGTTCATTCGGGTCTCAAACCCGGCCAGGGGTAGCTGTTAAGATATGACCACACTGATGAGAGATGAAACCTCGAAGCACGTGTCTATGGATTACTTATATATATATATATATATATATATATATATATATATATATATATATATATATATATATATATACCATGGTCAGGATTTCCTCATCAATATATCATGTTGGAACATGAGAACGATGCAAGACACACCAAACAGCAACCATCCTGCTAGACATTCTGTGATACTCGCTCGGGAGTTCAGTCTGCAGTCTGAAGTTCGGCTCCCAGATTAAGGTAGTCGGAAGGAAATGGGTTATACTTTCTTCAGGAGAGGTAAACCTAATGAAGCAAAGCGAGAGTCGGCGGTTGGCTTTGCAATTAAATCCGATCTATGGTGATGTGCCTTCTTCTCAGCAACAGACAATACGACTATATTGTCAGTGTCTATACCCCCACCTTGAATCCTTCTAGTGAAGATATCGAACAATTCTATTCTAAGCTCAGTAAAACCAGAGGAATACTCAGGAATAACAAACTTGTCATTCTTGGTGACTTTAATGCCAGAGTCAGAGATGACCACATCGCATGGAGGGCTCTGGGGAGACATGAAACGGGAAAGTGCAACAATGATGGATTACGTCTCCTATGCTTGTGTGATGGATTTGATCTTGTCATAGGCAATTCTCAATTCCAACACAAAAAAAACAAAAACATAAAGGGACCTATGCATCCAAGATCGAGAAATTGGCATGTGATTGACTATGTCACTGTTCGTTCCCGTGATCGTCAGGATCTTCTTGATGTCAAGGTCTTGAGAGGAATTGAATGCTGGACTGACCATCGTCTTTTGAGCGCAAATTTTAAGATGAAATTCAAAACAAAAGGCAAACATCTGGTTACTTGTCTACCAAAGCGCAGAAATGTCTCTAAACTGAAGAAATCCTGAAATTAAGCAAGGATTCATTGACAGGATCAATAATTTCGAACCTTTAAATCAAAGCTTTATAATGCTTCGCTTCATGTGCTGGGATACAGAAAAAAACACCAAGGCTGGTTTGATTACAATGACACCAGCACAAAAAAGTTACTTGAACAAAAAGAACTTCTCGTCAACAGATCGATTCTGAACAACATCTTTATCGCAGAACGATCTGCAGCTCAATTAAAGCTCAAAACAGTAAAAGTCCAGGTTCAGAGACGTTTGAGGGAAATGCAAGATCAATGGTGGAAAGACAGATCAGCTTAAATCCAACATGCTGCTGATTCTCGAGACCTCAAAACCTTCTATAGACTTCTGTCTGAAATCAATGGCCCGTGGTAATCCTCTCACCCTCTTCGCTCAAAGGATGGCTCTAATTTGCTTTCCAAACCAGAGGATATTCGTGATCGCTGGAGAGAGCACTTTAATAAACTCTTGAATCGACCATTTAATATTGATAATGGCTTCATAGACCAACTCGATCAGTTCCCCATTAAGGGTGAGCTAGATTATCAACCAAGTTTATAAATGAAGTTTATAGGGCTGTTGCACAAATGAACCCGGGTAAAGCCCCTGGATTGGAGATACTTAATGCTGAACTACTTAAATATGGTGGCTC
>JALAJA010000396.1:2500-10000 GCA_023376005.1 Doryteuthis pealeii | reverse complement strand
TAAATTTCTATTTATTTTCCTTATTTACAAGAGAGTGGTTTTCCCTCTTTGTTGATTTTGTGTTTTTTAAATTTTACTATTTTTAAATTCCTATTTATTTATTTTTTTCCTTATTTACAAGAGAGGGGTTTTCCCTTCCCATTTGTTTTACTGTATTTTTCTTAAACCCGTTATATGTACTACAAATTTAAAAAAATTAAAGATTACTAATACACAACGAATATATACAATTAAACTCCTTTTTAACATAAAAAGGACGATTAAAACAAATTAGTGACGATGTTACCAATAACGCTAATCTAATAAATATCATGCCCGACGTTTAAAATTAATACACAATAAATGTACCCGATAAGCTTAATTTACTTATATGAAAATTATACGTTTCACCAAATTAATGAATTAAAAACGTTTTAACTATACAAGTTTAATAATACTACGCCGCGAATATATACAATAATATACAGATAGACAATATATACCTAACGAATAATTACGACGAATATTTGTACCACCCGTATAAATATTCCACCCATTCACGATATTTAACCCACGAAAAGTTACATCGAACTCCGTTCTAAACTATGTTTAATTTACTTATATGAAAATTATACGTTTCACCAAATTAATGAATTAAAAACGTTTTAACTATAAAAGTTTAATAATAATACACCGCGAATATATACAATTATATACAGATAGACAATATATACCTAACGAATGTTTACGACGAACGTTCGTACTACCCGCATAAATATAATAAATATTCCCCCTAATCACGAAATTTAACCCACGAAAAGTTACAACGAACTCCGTTCTAAACTATGAACTATGATTAAAATTTCTAATCACCGCATTGTTCAAATTACGAAAGTATTTATCGATAACGGTTAGAGAAATTACGCGAGAAATCTACCCCCTCTCAAAAAAAAAAACAAAAAAAAAAACAAAAAAAAACGAAAAACGAATAGTTACGTGGATGATTCGTAGAAGTTACCTAATTATGCTAATGTTTTGTTTATGACGCACGCACACACACACGCCTCAAAGCGAAAAGAGGGAGAAAAAAAAAAACGAAGTCAAGGAATAGTACACTTAAATGAAACGAATGATAGTGTGGGTATTTTGTCGAAATTTTCCGTTATGCAATTAATTATGAACTACACACTCATACAAAATTAAAACAATAAAAAATAAAATAAAAAGAAAGAAAGAAAGAAAAAAAAGACTATTTACACATTAGTTTGTTCAAAGTTCAGTGGATTCTGGCTCACATGTACAAAATTATCCATGTGAATCATAACCTTATCTCTTAGACCAAGCACTGCTTCTTTTTATCCAAATCCAATGAGCTGCTTTTTCGGCTGTTTCAGTAATCTCACGGATTGCCTTATTTCTCTTGAGTCCTGTCAATCCCAAATTTGCCAGCCCTTTGCTTAGGGACCTCGCAACAAATCCTCTACATTCGACTTCAATTGGTGTGCAGTTTGCTTTCCAATCATTTCTTCTGCATTGTTCAACCAATTCCTGGTATTTGCTTCTTTTCCTTTCTTTTGCTTCGTCGGTATTGTCCTCCCAAGCAACTGTAAGCTCTAACATAATAATTTGTTTTGTAGAGTTTGAGAAGATTATTATGTCTGGCCGCAAATTTGTCACTGCAATGTGATCGGGGAATTTCAACTGCTTTATGAGGTCTACGCACAACTGCCAATCTATCGCTGTTGAGAGTATACATGTTGTCCCTTTGGTTTTCTGTGATGGGATTCTCCCTCCAGCCTTGACAAAGTTTATACCGGGCTTGAATGTTTTTCCTTTATTAGCGCGGATTGCAGTGTCGATGATGTTTGCAATTACTTTAAGTATCTGGTCATGGCGCCAACGGTATCAACCATCAGACAGTGCCTTAGAGCACCCACTAAGTATATGTTGCAAAGAGCCCCTACCTGCACAAAGCTGGCAGGTAGGGGTCTCTGAAAAAACGAAAAACGAATAGTTACGTGGATGATTCGTAGAAGTTACCTAATTATGCTAATGTTTTGTTTATGACGCGCACACACACGCCTCAAAGCGAAAAGAGGGAGAAAAAAAAAAACAAAAAAAAAAAAACGCTATAATAAAAGCAGACAGTCAGCAATATTTTATTAACAGCAGCAGCTGGTATACGACCAGTTTCAGAAATCGGTTGATTTTGTTTTAATTAATTAATTATACCCTTAATCAGTAAATACCAAATTTGATGTGTTTTAAGGTGTATGCTACCTTTCGAATCTAAGTGACGTCTCTTTTCGGAGTTATACATCGACACGTACATACCAAACTCTCTCCTCTCTCTCTCTCTCTCTCTCTCTCTCTCTCTCTCTCTCTTTCTCTCTACATATAATATGTATGTTATATATACCTCCCACTACCAATTCCTACGTTACTGCTCGTTGTTTTTTAAAAACGAGACACTCGAAACATTCCATCAGTTTCACACCTGAAGATGGCAGATAGACAGGCCGAAAGCGCTCGTAAATAAACCTTTTGGTGCATTGCTACACCACTTCAACAGACATTAAAAAGATGGCCAGAACATTAGAAAGGATCGAACAAAACTCGTCCGACAGGAATCGTAAGTACAGTTTAACGAAACATGTTTAAAAGAAAAAAATGCTGCCAGCATACACAGCATGCGCTAAAAAAATATGAATAATAATATACTTTATTCAATGCTTCTAAGGAAATTATCTTAATCATAATATTTATATATATATATATATATTATATATATATATATATATTATATATATGTGTGTGTGTGTGTGTGTAATAAAGCCTAAAGAGTCAGAGACTATATACCTAGCTTTATACAAATGAATCATCAGGATAATTCTGTCTCAGAATTATCCTGATGGTCCATTAAGAAAAACCTAGATAGATAATTTGACTATACTATTACAATTGTTATTTGGTCTACTTAATGTATTAAGCACTTTTGCATATTTAACTTAGGCAACTCTTTTTATATTAATCTGATCAATTGGAAGCTGGATTTTGCCTTGGGTGTCATAACTTTAAAACTTTAACGCTTGACAACGATGACTGAACTTGGGCCATGTCAAATAACCGACAGAGTTAATCCTGATACTTTAACTTACGGCAAAGACAATACTTTCCGATCTCGGGGAGAGACCGGTTACATTTTCTTTTGTGAGGTTACTGCATCTGGAAGTAAAAAGCGGAAACAGAATGCAACAGATTTCTTTTAAAAGTTTTTTGTAACTTGTTTACTTCATTCTGGAGACTTTGTGGAAATGTCAAGATTCGGGCCGAGACATTTCTCTTCATCTCTATTAGAAAATATATCTATCTCCAGCGCTTTCTATGACGCCTGCTAGCGGCAAGCTGACTTTCAAAACGCGACTGAAACTTTCTTCACGATTCTATTCAAGTATGTACATACAAAACACCCCCCCACGTATATATATATATATATATATATATATATATATATATATACACACACAAAAACAAACACACACACACACACACACACACACACACACACATACACACATATATATATATATATATATATAATATATTATTTCACTTGACTCTTTACGTTAGAGAGATGTTTCTGATGTTAACTTTCTACTGTCTATCATCTGTAGCTACTGACTTCACAGACAATGTAATAATGACCACAATTCCATACTATAGATCATTTTAGGCGCGCATAATGTAAGGCTTATCGTCTCATCCATCCCTCACTTCGGCTATGGATAAATAATAAGGGAGAATGATTACTTACCTTTGGTTAAAAAAAAAACCAAGAAAAAAGGAAAAGACAATTCAAACCAGCTTAACTCGATTTAATCATTGACCTTGTGCCACATATATTCCGTAGCGGAATTCATTTCGGATAATACATTAAAATTATGAATATATATTTCCAGTGAACACTTTCTGTATCATCTTCAAATTTATGAATGAAATATTAAGCAAATGTCAACCTAACATGAAGGCGCCATTACTCTAAATAACACAATGACTTGAATTGAGTTTATAATCCTACCAATTTTACAAAGATAACTTAAATCAGAAAAATATCATTGATTTTTCTGTAAGTACAATATTCGGGTATAGGACTTAATTACATACCAACTGTTACACTCGTGCAAAATACCCCAATGACTGAAATAACATCATTATCATTCCAATTCATAAATACAAAGAAGAAATAACATACATCAATAAGGTACCGTTGATTTGACTGGTGGGACGAATATCGGGTGTGACTCCTAACTATATATCGTCGTTTATTATATAATATACATATTCAGATTGACGTTGAAGATGGGATATTCAAATATTGCACAATGGTTCAGGAAATAAATTTTTTTTTTTACATCGATGGAAAATTTAAAGAAAGTCAACAAACAAACAAATAGGAGACCCCACAAACAAATAGAAATTGAAATAGTATTTTTGCCCCTACTTTGTTTAGGATTGGTAATTAGTTCTTTGAATCTTTTAGTAGATTCAAAAAGCGCTTGATAAAAAGGTGCATATGTGATGTGAGCGGAATAAGAAGGGGTTAAGTCTGCGTAGGCATTTGGCCAGAAGTAGGTGTGGATAATGCAAAATAAGCAGAGTCTGAATTAGGAGTTCGGAGTACAGAGTCAATTAGTCATTTAAAGCTAGAAGTGTGCTGAGTGATTTCGTTGAAGATAAAAGCCCATTTTGGTTGATGGGCTCTCTGTCACTCTGCACTCACATATTGTGGGTCAAAATGTATCTGGAGAGGAATAACTTGTACCGAAAAAACTGCTGTCTTCCATGTTGTGAATTTAAGCAGCAGAGTGAAGATCAATGAGCCCGGGAAACCTCAGCCGATTCGGTCGAGTGAAGAAGATCAGTGACCAAGAAGATTTCTTCTATTGTATGGAATCATCATAAATATGCCTTGCATAACCTTTTGTCATATGAGTATCTTACTCTATTTTCTCTAGTTCATAAATCCAGAATATGAATTTGAGTGTAGCTACTCCTTAGTCGTGTTGTCTTTATGTAGGAAAATAAAGTATTTCGTCATTTTTAATGTCTACTATACCAGGAATTGTATCTCTGTGCAATGCATATGTATATGGGATATCGGAATCTTCTTCTAAAAGATCACTTAAGCATACTAGGTATTGTAAGAAGCCTCTGCCTTATATAAGAGTCTGAACTCAGCATTAGATAACCCAGGAATGGCCATGTCATATAATAGATCAACCAATCAACCTCACAATCAATAAATAAACTAACCCCAGGATAATTCATTATACTTTCGGTTGATTTCCCATTATTTTGAATCCGTTGAAAAATATATTTTCCTGATTCCTCCAGTAAAATTACTCTAATTTTCATACAACCCCAATTCCCACGGAAGAAAATAAACGAGGTCGAAGTTGACACGTGTTTACAAGTGGTATATTTCAATTTCTTATATCGTTATACTTGTATACCCACATACACGTATTTGTATACAGATATACTTATCCTCTTTATATTTATCTAGTGCTGAGTCGCTGTATCTGTTATCTGTAAGTTTGTTATCTTATCTCTGGATTCTGAAAATTTGACTTCTTCTGTTTCTGGTTCTGAGTTGTCTTTTCTCTTTGCGGAGTTTTAATTAACGAACGCTTTGCTTTAATTAAACCTCTTTATTATTTACCAAACCAAATAGGCGTGTGAAAATTTAGTTTCAACTTACTGATCACCATCGACCCTCCTGTAGGGCGCATAACTAAAATCTGACTTTCCTAAATTCTTTCTCACATTCGCGATGGTGAATCGGAAAAGGAGGTCAAAAAGCAGATCAAAATATGTCCATTATACTTCCTGTGTTTTTTTTCCATAACCGTTAGTTTTGAATTAAGCTATATTTATCGTACATAATTAATAGGCTACCTATTAATTATGTAACAACAAGAATTAATCTATACTTATCGTATATAATTAATAGGCTACCTATTAATTATGTAACAACAAGAAAGGCCAAACCACGGATCTTTAATTAACGATCATATATTCATTTAATATTGTATAAGCTGCAGAACTCGGTAATACTCGGAAAAATGGAGTTACTGACAGTTTCCAGACTGTGCCTGAAAATCCCGGCAAACATGAGGGACCCAGTTGGATTTTCAATAGTAAATTATGCTTGGTGAGTTTATGGCAGATCACTTTTTGCGTATTAAAGTCATAAGTCCTTCGTCAATACAGACCGTCTATTAACAATTAAGAAAACAACCTCATTATCATATCAATTTTTGATTATTTTATCTCATATCATATGAGTATTTAAAAAAAACAATTAGATAAAGCATCGGTGGCGTAGTTTACGTTCTCTGTTACTTGATTTCAGGTTACTACTACTCTTCCCCATCTCTCATTGAAATGTGATCTCTTCCCCACTCTATTGTAAAGATATCCCCAGGGATTCCAGTATTGTTTTTTGTTAAAATCATCTTAGCCAGTCCTGTTTCTGAATATTAGCTTAACATATATCTAGATTTTTACCACGATCTAATCACAGGAGAAGCTGTCAACTTGTGATATACACACAGGCAGAAATTGCTATTTAGGAAGTAGATTGTGTTTAAAGGTTTATTAAAGAAAGGACTATATGTTTATAATAGTCCGCTGGAGGAGGCTCAAGTGATATTAATATATACGTGAACTCAAATTCAATGTATTAATCAATTTAGTGCCATCTACACATTAAAAGACAATCCTCTGAAAACAATAGATTAGTTCATATATCTGTAGCACTATCTAATCTATTGAAATTTTGTCAACATACGCAAAAATAAGAAATATATTGCTATTGACAGGTTAATGAATATATGGATATCCGATCAATCTGATGAAATAAAACGTGAATTCTTCCAAGCTTTAGCCGTGCCAGGACTACTGTACGTTTAAACTACTTGAAACCTGAATGCTGTCTCCTTTTTTGTCAAACAAATCCTGTATGCAACACTTGACAAAACAGCAACTGTATTGCAGCTTACTTCACATCTCAGAAACTATCCAAGTAAGTCGAGCTAGACAAAGCCAGAGAAGTAAGAGCAAACTCATTTTTGACACTCTGTTATGGAATCCAACATATGGATACGCCAGTTCTAGCCGACCAGCAAAAACTTACAATCAGTAGCTTCATGCAGACATTGGCTATAACCTACTAAACAGGGCAAGAGCGATAGCCGATAATGCCAGATGCAGGGAGAAAGATAGATAGAAAGAGAGAGAGAGAGGGGGGGAGAGAGAGAGAGAGAGGGAGAAAGAGAGAGAGAGAGAGTAATCTGTACAGTTTGCATACCTTGATTATGGTGACGATGATGATGATCATCATCATTTTATTTCATCTACAAATAGGACTCATACCGGGGGCTCAAAGTTTAGGTACCGGACATATATACCGAAAAGCATTGGGGTCCCTGATGGAAAAAAAAAACCTGTGATATTGTA
>JALAJA010000395.1:0-23603 GCA_023376005.1 Doryteuthis pealeii | reverse complement strand
CTAAACAAGCGGCATTATTCAGCGCTACTGATTGAAGGTTGTTAATTTGCTTGAGAAATTCATTTTTAAATGAAGAACATCTATTGTAATAGATAAGGTTCTGGATCTGTCACAATATTCTGAGTAATAGCACATTTCCCATCAGAAAAAACATCCACCAAATTCATTAAAAAAACAGTCTACAATTTCAAGGAATTTGGCAAAGCACGAGACAACTTCAGATTCCAGCCTTCATACACTTCACATTTCACGTCTATATCATTTTCACTCTAAAATATCGTCAATTTCAACCGGTATAAGAGGTAGAAGAAAATGCGACACAAAACTCAAAAAAATTATCTCTATATCGACAGTCAGTAATCATCCCAAGGCTGAGAAAAGCTGTAGAACGGAGTTCAACTGAATTCAGAGACTATGTAAATTACATAAGTCTTAGGGTGTCAGCAAGCAAGTAAACATTTGTAGTCTTCTTTTTATGCATTTTAATTTGTAAGTGACATCCCTCCTTTCTACTTCATTAGTTCAAATCTCTCAACACATGAATTGAGCAATTCTATCTCAAGATAGCCAAAATGACACTGGACTTAATCTTAAAAAGTATTTCTGATTACTGTGCTTATACACTAAATACCATAAAAACAACACATTACCACTAAAAACATAAAAATATGTTATTGTAGATATTATCTGTAAGTCCTTCAAGAGAATATGATTGTAATCATGAAATAAGTCAGGAATCATTGAGTATTTGCCTGGGTGATATTTTGTTTTTGTTCAATGCTAGAGTGTGAGAACTTTTTACCGAATATCTACGCACTAATATTTCTAAAACAAATATCTATTTTCACAATTAAATATTTTAGTATAATTTATAACATTGTAGCTAAAATAAATTACGCAATTACATCCTGTAATCATACCAATTTTACTGTTCCAGGATACTTGCGAAAATGATTGATGTTAATGGCATGTCGACTCGTTTAGGGTTATAGACTATAAGTAGATAATCACGTTATTATTCGTTCATATTTTACAATTCTGTATAGTTTTGTGTTCATCGAGAAGTTTTTTTGTCAACGGCCCCTAACGAATACAAATATTTAACAGATCTATTAGACACATAGATGTGATCTAACAGGGACTACCATTACTATCAAAGGACATGGGAGTACTGTCAATGAAGAGGTACTTCACACTCACCAAGAGCTTGAGAACTGGTACAGTTGGTTTCTACATAAGAACCACTTTTGAGAGTCTTGCTCTTCTGCAGAAGATACAGTCGGTGTTATTTAAGTCACGAGACAAAAAGTCAAATAAAATAAAATTGAAAGATTTGAATTACACACACATACACACAGAGAACATATTTATATATCTATTTTATCTATCTATATCGTTGTTAAAAAGCGTCTATAAAAACATCTGTAGCATAACTGGCAGATTATTTAATGATTTGGAAATAATTTTCCATTCTAATAGACATATCTCGAATTTTGAGTATATTCAAATTTTGTTTTGTTTGTTTTTTTTTTCATTTTATTGAATACATTTTGTGTGCAAAATTTCTGTAGTCCTAATCTGGTTCACTTACCATAAGTTCAATTGTAAATATTTGTGTTCTCGGCATCGTTAAGTGCTTAATATTTTCACTTCTTTAATTCATAGTACTAGCACTGTAAGCAATATTCACCCTTTAAATATCATGTAGCGTCAGATGATCCTTACTCGTGGATACCCTACTGAGAGAAAAGTACTAGCTTCGTTAAGAATTTTAGGAGGTTCAGCACGAACATACCAATATATTAACACTCGTTAATAAAAGAAAAGCAAGTTCAATAATGTGTAATTACTATACATTATTGATATGTCATAAGGCTATTTCATAGTTCAGATTATTTATCAGTGGATCATCAGGAACTCTAAATGTAATCAGTTTGTGCATTTTAGGTGTTGGTTTCTGTAAGAATTTATTAAACTATTCCCTGATGTATAAAAAGGTCATATCGTAATACAATAATGGTGGAGCACAGGCCAGATATTTTCCTATCTTTTCACTCCTTTGAAAATTCACATTCACTGTTAATACTGTGAAACTGCTCTCTCAATTAAAGCGTCAGATATCTGAGCGCATGAAGACGAAATAATTTCATCAAGCTAATGCATAATCATTTAAATATAATGTCATTACACACCAATTACGTATCGAGCATCGTTTCATCAAACTGATTAACACATTGTACTGCTTCAGGTTTCGCTAAAATTTGATACTATCATCATTTTCTCTGCGCGCCCAGACAATGCTTGCTTTCACGTAATCTAGTTCTGTTTCGGAGAAGCAGACATATAGTAGAAAAGCCATTGCAATGTAGAGATTAAATTAAACGGACAATGCTTATATAACTGATTTTGATACTGTCCTTCTGTCTTCTTAAGCTTATTTTAATTACACGACCACTTTTCTAATTTGCCTTTATAAATACCCCCAACAGCTGTTTCAAGAACTTTTGTTTTACAATAAGTGGTATAGTCCTTAACCATGGCCAAAATATCTATCATCAGTGAATATATTTCTAACCACGTGAAAATTTTTGGAGAAGATTCCGTCCTTGTAAAATCCATGATAGCCAAAGTATACACCTGACCATAAACCTAGGCACCACACATCAGCAAATTGTTCATCTAGCAGTGTGCAGGGAACAATGTATTCTGCAGATTTTTAGCATTGCAGCAGGCACGTCTACTTTGAAAATGTGTATACACATTATTGAACGGTGTATTCTGAGAATCTATGAAAAACTGCATAAACTAAAAACCTTTTTCTAAACGCATTTCTAATACTTTAATATTTAGATATATTGTCAAATACCTTAATTTATACATGTTTATATTAATAGAATTGGGTTGAACATTTGCCTGTGACCTGTATTTTAACTTTCAAATTCCCAGAAATTTAAACATAAAACGCATTCAAACTTTGTACCTGCATTCGATTTTTTTTATTTTAAAGCTATTCATCATCCATTAATTGAAAGACGCGTAAATTCTTTATCTGATATGAAAGCATTTCTATCATTCCATTAAATTACTACGACACTGTAAACCCTTATTGGATATACATTCTCTGTAACAAAAATATCGGACGTATATTTTTAGTACTTAATCTGAAATATGTGGCTCATTAATAGAAAGGTTAAAAGAAAACAAAGTTGAGGAACAGAAATAGAGCATTTTTTATATCTTACCTTAATATTTGCTTGTAATATTGTTTACAAATTAGTTCCTCAGGTTAATCCTGACTGTTAAAGTAACTGCAGCTTATTTTTGTTAAGGTGTACATAGTAACAGTGATCCCATTGTCCACATGTGTTATATATTTTAATCGGTTGCGTATTATATGATTTTTCTCTTTCAAATCCAGAGTACGTTATCCATAATCGGGAGAAATATTTTTTCGTTCGGGTTCAATTTCTTTTTAAGGGTACAATATAGCAAATATTATCTTTATATTTTGTGTAATATTTATAAAAAGTCACATTTGACAATTGTTTAGATATATACACGCTGATTTGACAGCTGTCACAATATACCAATAGCTATAATTTAATGAAGTTGAAGCAAAGATATAAGAATTTCATAATTTCTTATGAAGCATTAAAGTACGTCCGTAATATATATATATATATATATATATATATATAATATATAATATATATATATTACTTTTCAAATGATTAAAGAGGTAGCATTATTTCCCATCCTATCCAAAAATTACTCTGGATTTAATGAAACTATCAGAGAATAGTAACTATATGTATATACACCTACTCGGGAAAATTATAAAAAGGGAAACATAAGTTATGGTCCATTACCTAATCTACTTAAATTATAGTGAGTCAAATTATTACCGAAATAAAGAAAACCATCAAAACAGAAAATAACACTTAATGCTTCATTTACAAAGTTTTATGGATACATACAGTAACTAAGATGGAATTAGATTTTTAAAAGGTAAACAAAGTTTTAAAAAAATGATAGTGGACCCCACTATCATTTTAATATCTTGGTTAATATGAGATATGTGATCCTTTTTTAAATGACTTGGAAAAGCCGTGGTCCATCGAAACATATCTTTCGAGTCCAAGTTTTCATCTTTCGAGGTCCAAAGAAGACTAAATTTCTACTGGTACTCCATAGTTTTGTGTGCTGAATGTAGGGAGCATTATCTTGCTAAATATAATGGTTCTCCTAAAGGTGATTGTTTGCATTTTTTATCAAGATTCCAGTTGCTCTTTTTGGAAGATATATAAGCATCTGCAGTTATTTTTGCACCGCCATGAACTCTCCATGGATCAAACATGCTACCTCCAATATTACCATCCCAAAAATAATAACCCCTGTCTTCTCTTTGACGCCTCAAGTCTTGATGACGATCTCGTCCATTTATGACCAAAACTTTGCTCAAATCATCAGGGTCATCAAGTGTTGCCCGAGTTTCATCGTGAAGAGAACCTTCAAGAGAATCGACCATCATGTTTTCCTTTGCCGTTTAAAAGCATTTGGTGTTTTACTTCTGCCAATCTAGGTTTGTCATTGGTCTCACTGATGTCCCACCTTTTTCAGAGAAGACAATAGCGAGTAATTCTGGATATTTGTTCCGCTGATTCAAACCTGATTATTACAGCTTCACATTTATTTTCATAACAAAGAAAACGTCGGAAGAGGAGGATCCATTTCAAGAATTGCTGGGGAAATCCCGGAAAAGCGGAGAAAATAATAATAAAAGTGCTGATAGTCAACTAGGCACAAAGCTTTACCATGAAACCAAGTTGAAGAAGTCCCAAAAAAATCAATCTAAACATAGATAAGCCCAGAATCGACGAAACACCCTACAATATATGGAAAGCCAAGAAAATATGATAACATACTTCTTAGACATGCAATGCCAGTAGTAGAATTAAAATACAACAGAGAAATGGACGGAAAGCTTTATTCTCCCATCACCGGGGAGACAAAAAAAAAGGCACCTCTATAAACGCTTAGAACTACTTAAGAACCAGCTAAGCTATATGATAACTCTCTTAATCACATCTTACCAGAAGTAGAGAAAATCTTCAGACAAGGAGCCGGTGATATCCATAAACTATTACAGATGCCGTCAACACAAATGATCTGACACTTCTCGCTAATAGACCTACACGAGGTAATCATTGCTGCATAGCTTGGAAAAGCTGCACGAGACATTGACTTCTGTGAGAACTCTGATATAATCAGCGTTCATGTGTTTTAAATAAGATGGAGAATTCCAAACGGGTGTAAACCTCTAAATATGGAGGATCTTCTCTATCTAATATCTATTATATCTCAAAAGCGATGTTAATGCACGCATAGGAAAACTATATGACATCTGTACAGATTCTCTATCATTATAAATCTGAAACTCTTTTTAAATATAATAGAGAATTCTGCAAACTGTATATGCATCAATACTACGTTCGGCAGGACTATTTGGACTCTAACGAAGCCCATAGAAAATAAGTTATAAAATAATTCTGGAAAAAAAAACACCCACTAGAAACGGATGTATGGCCACTTGCGTGCTAATACTTAAAACGATCCGATTAAGACGAGCAAAACATGCTGGAAAAGCAAGGACGAACTAATAAGAATGGTTCTTTTTTAGACATCTAACATGGACACACCAATGGGGTCGACCCGCAAGGATCTACATCGATCGACTCTGTGCAGATTAGAGACACACAATCTGTAATAGCGATGTCCGTTGGCAAGAGATAATCATGGATATCCAGGGTAGCCAGCGCGACCTGATGATGATGATGATGATGATGATGTGATATACATATGCGTGTGTGCGTTTTATTTGTTATTCGACTGTACATTTGCATTTTCAAAATACTGAAAATACCAACTAATTAATTAAACCTATCAGAATAACGAAAACAAACATTTTCATTTTTTAATTTCCGTAATATGTGTAAAATTAGTTTGTGTCTGGTACACAGAACATAAAGTACATTATTTGTGGCAGTGGCTTAGTGAACTCGAAATTCTAGTAGCTAAACAATTGCAACAAAAAGCAATGGTTCGTAGAAACGAAACGTATTATACCTACAGTGATATGTCGCGAGGCCGTGACCAGCAAATGATTTTAAAAGAGGAAATGAAGTTACACAAATCGGGCAAAGGTGGGACAAACACGAAGATTTGTGTTTAACAAGACGAAATTTTTATTGTGTGTAAACTGGAGAACAAAACATGTTAACGAGTCAGGTCGTCAATGATTCCCCAGCTAGGTCATCAGCATTGCGGTCCAGAAGTGAGATTGGTCGGTGTCGTCGGACGAATGGATCTTCCGTGGCTGGAAACCGCTGGACCGGGTATTTAGAAGAAGCTGGACAAGGTCGATAGGACGTCTCGCCGGGGTAGGAAAAGTCTCAGGACTGAAAGAAATCCTTATTTGCTGACTTAGTGTTTTGTCCTGAAAAGTAGAGTTTGCTAAGCTGTGCCATAGGATCTTAAACTACAGCTAACATCAGGATCGTAGCAGCCTGTAACACGGACAGCTCAACCGCTGTGAAAACTATGTTTCTTCAGCCAGACCCTTGTGCTGTAGACTTAAGATGGTGCTTCACAGACCACCAGGTTAGGCCTCGCCGGCTTCCCAGACAGCCTCCCCGATCTTGATTGTCATTAATCCTGGTCAGTTTTTGTATTTCTGTAAGAAAAAAATCTCCTCGTCATGTTCGGGTGCTTTCCACCTTAAACAGTAAGCACTATTCGATTGTGATTGTTAGTATTACAATTGACCTGTGCTTTTTATATCAATCATTACATTATGCGTTCTTCCGGTCAGTAAGTTTCTTCATTTTTGGTGGTAGGGGAGTGTGTAGCTAAAATTGAGAGCGTCTGTGTGTTGATTTTTTGGTGGTGGGAAAGAACGTGGAATGTGAAGGTCACATGCATTTTTGAGTAGTGATTCGCGCTAAAATAGTTATGCATCTATGTGAACTTAGTAAATTATGAAATCATACTCTGAGATTATCTATCTTGTTAAAGCTTTATTATATGTATGTGTCTATTCGAGAGAAAATCATAGTTGTTATCATAAATACGATTGATTATTGATGATCAGGAATAAAGCCAGCGTTAGCATTGAGTTGGATGGCATTGAAAAGCTGAAGGTCCTTGGATCTAATCTATCTAGTCTTTTAAAATGATTCTTTTTTATTCTCTTCCTCTTCATTACTGATTTTTTGTTTTCTTTATCAACGTCTATCCAACCAATTCTAAGTTTCTTTAAATTTAATTAATATATTTTCAATGTGTTTTCATTTTTATCATCTCCATGGTTATTTGGAATTTCTATAAATTATTCATTTACTTCACTAAGTATTTTGACAACTACTGTCTATCATAGTTTTTCATACAGTTCTTTAAAACAGAACAAAAATTTAAATGTTTGATGAGATTATTTAGTCTTTTTTCAACTTATTAATCTTCAATTTATTCTTTACGCTTCAGATTTTCTTCTTTTTTCTTCTTTTTTTTTTTTTTTATACTTTTGATCATTTTCAGTTCTTTACTTTTCTTTTAAAAAAAAACAAAACTTTTCTTGGTTCTAATTTCACCAGAATTTTGTCACTCATTCACCCTTTCTGTTTTGATCTTATTTTCATTCCCATTTTATTATTATTTTTCCCTTTTTTATTTCATTCATTCTAACATACCATTTTCAATTATATTAAGAATTGGTGAATATCACTCAGGTTTTTTATATTTCTTTGTATTTCATCTGTTAATTTGTTTGGTAGACAGGAAAGTGTCAGATATGAAAAGTTGAAGACAATTCAGGCAGGTGTTTCTAATAACCTTTCAGCAAATCAGAACCAGTTTCCTTTCATCCTTATTCTCTTTCCTTCGCCCGTCTTCCCCGTTCGCCTTCTTTCTTTCTCTCTTTCTTTCCAAGTATTACCTTTTACAACAAGCACAGAGCGTTTTGCTTTATCTTCGGTTTCTTTGTCATGCACTTTCTTCCCTGATCCCTCTATTTTATTCTTTTTCTCTATTGTTTTCATATTTCCTCACATGTTTCTAACGGGACGTATGTCCAATTAGGTTTATTCTTCATTCTATTTGCACGGTCTGTCTTATCTTCTCATTTTTTACTCTAATTTTACTTTACTGACTCCTTCAAATTCATTCAATGTTTTAACTGCCACTTTTCAATGGTTTCCCCAATACGTACTCAGTTTCTATTTCATTCCCACTGTTGCGATAGTCGTTTTTACTGCTCTTTCTTTGTTCCTTTGCTATTTATACTCTTCCTTCTCCCCCCTCTCTCTCTATCTCTCTCTCTTCTTTACTCTTTTTCCCATTTTCTGTTAAAAAAATTAAATCAATCCTCCTGATAATTTATATCGAGAATAGATCTAATGATACATCTCTGTATTTTCGGTAAGTAATTACATTGTAATAAAGCAAAGAACCGGGGATTAATAGTTTGATATCAAAGTTTTGTTCATTTTCATATTGAAAGGAAAACATTAGTAGTTGATTTAAAAAGATTATTTCATTTAGAGGACAACAAATCCTAAATAAATGTATTCGTTTGTAATGGAAACTTTGATTAAAAAAGCAGATAAAAAAATGAATATAGTCGTAGAAAATTTAAACAGGTAAAACTCTGAATATAGAGGATGCACTCATCCAATCCCGTTTCTAGAAAAAAATCAAATCATATCGACACTGTCTTCATAATTTTATTGCCACCTACTCAGAGGCGTTTAGATATTATTATACCTTTTGATTATATAAGTTGCTCAGCTGTAAAGAGATCTTCCATTTATAATCTAAAATTAAAATGATTTGAAGCTCCAGTCTCAGTAATATTTATTAGAATTTATAAAATGCAAAATGTATTTCTGGGGAGACCAAAACATTACATTTTTATTTATTGGAAAAATAATACTTTCTTGTACTCTGTAAATTTTCATTTATGGAAAAATAAATACTTTCTTGTACTCTTGTAAATTTTCATTTATTGGAAAAATAAAACTTTCTTTACTCTTGTAAATTTCATTTATTGGAAAAAATAAATACTTTCTTGTACTATTGTAAATTTTCATTTATGGAAAAAAAAATACTTCCTGTACTCTTGTAAATTTCATTTATTGGAAAAATAAATACTTCCTTGTACTCTTGTAAATTTCATTTATTGAAAATAAATAATCTGTAAATTTCATTTATTGGAAAATTAAATACTTTCTTGTACTCTTGTAAATTTTCATTTATTGGAAAAAATAAATACTTCCTTGTACTCTTGTAAATTTCATTTATTGGAAAAATAAATACTTTCTTGTACTCTTGTAAATTTCATTTATTGGAAAAATAAATACTTGTACTCTTGTAATTTCATTTATTGGAAAAATAAATACTTCCTTGTACTCTTGTAAATTTTCATTTATTGGAAAAATAAATACTTTCTTGTACTCTTGTAAATTTTCTTCCAAAAATATAATCCTAAAAAAAAACAACATAACAATTATATAAGTTAAATGGTAATATGAATCCTTGTTTGGCTTTAAATAAAAATGAAATTAACTTATATAATTATTATATTTGTTAAATCAGAGAGTCGCCATACTTTACATAATATACTACAAACAGTGATTAGCATAATGGCTGAAGTCGATAGGTAATGTTTGTGGCAATTTCATAACAATGCCTAATTGCGGAAATCAATGAAATTTCGAATCGTCTAGTGATTTATCCAACGAAAAAAATCATGTACAACTGATTTTGAATAACCAAAAATGACAATTGACTACGTTGCATCATACACTGCGTTTCAAATTATTAAAGAAGTGACAGTTTTCCATTCTATCCACAAGCATTTGATTGGAATTTAACGAAATTATCAGAGAATAATGACAACTTGTATATACACCTACTCTGTAAAAATTGTAAGGTTCCACAAAAAGGAACAGAAGTTACGGTCATTTACCTAATTTACTTAAATTATTCATGTGTCAAATTATTAGCAAGGTGTAATAAAAACCCCGGTAAAAAAAGAAAATAATACTTTTATTGTTTCATTTATAGATTCATGGATACATACAGTAACTGAGATAAAATTAAATTGAAATAAAATTAAAGAGAATTCAAAAATGAGTGAAGTTAGTTAATATGAGATAAATGATTCATTTTTTAAATGACTTGGAAAAGGCGCTGGTCCATCTAAAATGTCAATTTCTGGATCTCCTCTGATGTAATTTCACGTGATACGTTGACTATTTCCTGTCACAAGTTATCTTTGCTTCGAAATTGGCGTCCATTCTCATAAACACGTCGCTTCAGAATGCTCCACAAGTTTTCAATTGGGTTTAAGTCTGGAGAATTGGTCAGCCAGTTCATCTTCCGAGGTCCACAGAAGCCTAATTTTTGCAGGTACTCCGTAGTTTTATGCGCCGAACGCGAAGGAGCATTATCTTGCATAAAAATGATGGTTCTCCTGAAGGTGATTCTATACCTTTTCAGCCAAGATTCCAGGTGCTCTTTGAGGAAGGCTATATAAGCATCTGAGGTTATTTTCGTACCGTCATGCACTTCCCACGGGCCAACCATGATACCTGCAACAATACTTGCCCAAATCATAATACTTCCTCCTCCTTGTTGGTGTCTAAAGTGGTGATGAGGTTCTCCTCCATTTACGACCCAACCTTTGCTCCAGCCATCAGGGCCATCAAGTGTTGCATGAGTTTCATTTGTGAACACTACTTTTGAGAAATCTACCTTCATGTTCTCTTTTGCCCATTTCAAACGTATGTGTAAGTGTATTTTTGTCAATCGAGGCTTGTCACTAGTCTCAATGATGTCTGAACATTTTCAGAAGACGACAGCGAATACTTCTTAGTACTGTTGCTTCTCCAATACTTCTGAAAACTGCTCCACTCGTCAGACCTGGGTTATTTACAAGCTACACGTTTCATTCGTTTCAAAACGTCGGGAAACAACCCTCGAGTGACCCTGATCGGCCCTCTTACGTACTTCGTAGGAGCTGCAACAAATCTTTTCACAGTTTGGTGATATCTTCCAATTATTTTGGATATTTCTAATGTAGACTTGCCTTTGGAAAGTTCAGATGTTATGATATCTTTCTCAGAAGGGGTCAAGTCACATTTGCGAACCATAATTGCACGAGTATAATGACTCTTGTTTAATGTCTGGGACACTTCTATATCGTTTTGATATTGCAAATGGACACTATTTGTTTTCTGTTGCGCAGAACAATACAGTTTTATACAGCCTGCGCATACACCTATTTCCATTATACTGCGGAAATCTCGTTAAATTCCAATTGGTATTTTATATACAAAATGAAAAAATGTCACCTCGTTGATAATTTGAAACGCAGTGTATAATTAGTCAGTAACAAGTTTCATTAAGCATTCATAGAAAATTAAAAAGTCACTGAAGATTTACACCTGTTTGATTTCCTTGAGTTTAGAATTATTTCACTTCTTATAACATTTTTACACCAGTCTGAATGACAGCAATTTCATCCCAGACCTCAAGGATCCTTCTAAGTACTATAGCCGATCTTAACAACATTATGGTCTGCTTGTTCTCAATTTTTCCTATGATGCCTATTTTCTCCAGTCTCTAATCCAAGTCCTTGAGGATTGTTCCAACAAAACTAACTGATATTACCAAAAGCTTAATGTTTCACAGACTTCTCAGTTTCTGGCAAGGTCTAAGTATTTGTCTCCGCTTTCTTCCATTTTTTCTTTTCATTTTCACTTTGTAATCCTCAGGGACTGAAAAATCCACGAGATTATAAGTTATAATTCTGTTAATTAACCATATGTGTGGTTTCTGGTTGTGATAGGGTGATCCGTTTGTATTTTTTCATAAAAAGTTCCCTTAGTTTGTCGCTTCCTGGATTTTTTGTTTATTGTTTTCAGATTTCAGTATTCCATGGTATTTGTATATTTCTAATGAATATAATGCATATCTTATCCTGCCGATCTTCATATTCTATCGACGTTAGGGTAGGGCAACCGGTCACTAAGTGTTTGGTCCACTTTTTATAATGTCTACCTGAGAGATTTAGTTGGTAGGCTCTGGGCCTTATTATTAACTCCTCTGTGTCTACCTTTAATCAAGAACTGTTCAGCACTCAATTAGTTTTACTGTATCACTACCAGCATTTCTAATTATTTGTACGCTTTGTCCATGTAAAAGCTTTTGTTCCCATGAGTTTTAATTGATTTAGTCCTTTGATTTTGCTTCTTTCTTTATGTTTTTCTGCCTCTATTTCTTTATTTTATGTCTATTTCTTTTGGAATGAGGTTGAGTTGTTTAACAAAAATATTGCTTCTTTACTAATTGAATAATCTTCTACTTCTTGGGTGTGTTTACTAATTGTAGCATCCAATCTGTTGTAGTCTTTAAGTTTTTCATAAAAACCTGTAGTGGTTATTTTGTCGGTAAATTCTTGTTGGATTATTATTATTATTATTATTAAAAAAGATTTGCAATATTTTTTGTCAGCTGTGGAAGATTTTGCCGAGTTAGTGATGGTAACAACCACACTGGACTGGGAAATATTGGGAGATATAGATCATGGCTCGTACTCATCGAGTGATTTTCGCCGGATTTAATTCTAGCGCGTGGGGCATGACATCGAAATCCACTCTTTTCCACTTATCTGAGCTTGTCTCGTTGAGCGGAATTTCTTAAACGATCTGTGATCAACAGCGCCCTCACCTTTCGTACACCAAATGTTTTTAACAGCTCCCACGGCCTAATCACCCAGTTCGAACTTGTAAAGCACGGCTTGAACTGATTCAGTCACGAAATAAACGCACCGGAAACAAGCATGTACAAATTATAATAATAATAATAATAATAATAATAATAATAATATAATAATATTATTATTATTATTATTATTATTTTATTATTATTATTATTATTATATTTACTCCTTTTGAGTTTTCACATCAGTGTTAGCTGATGGTCTTTCACTGGAGTCTGAGTCTCCTCAGGTCTCCAGGACTCTTCTCAGTATTCTGGCAGATTGCAGCAGTGCAGTGTTCTGAATGGTTTCAATCCTTCCTCTGATATCCAAACTTTCCAAACCCTTTTCCAATCCCTTTGGTACTGTTCCAAGTGCACCAACTACAATTGGTATCACTTTCACTTTCATATTCCATAACTTTTTCAGTTCTCTGGCAAGGTCCAGATATTTGTCTATTTTTTCATTTTCCTTTAACTTCACCCTGTGATCTGCTGGCACTGCAAAATCCACCAGTTGACAAGTTCTTTCTTTTTGTTTATCAACACTAGGTCTGGTCTTCTTGCTGGGATAAGGTGATCCGTTTTTATCTCAAAGTCCCAGAGAATTTTGTGCGTTTCGTTCTCAAGAACAGATTCTGGTTTATGCATATACCATTTTGTTTTGTGGTCAAAAATTTAATTTTTTGCATAATTCCCAGTGGATCACCTTCCCAACCCAGTCGTGTCTAGCTTTGTATTTCTCGTTGTGCTAGTTTGCTACATTCGCAGAGTATTTATTATTATTATTATTATTATTATTATTATTATTATTATTATTATTATTATTATTTGCAAGTTTTTCACACCAGTCTTAGCTGGTGGGCTTTCACTGAAGTGTGAATGATCAAAATCTTCTCAGGTCTCCAGGTCTCTTCGGAGTATTCTAGCCTATTTTAACTGTGATATTATTTGGATGGTCTCGATTCCTGCAGTTTGTTTTCCAAAACCTTTGAGCACCAACTACAACTGGTACCATCTTTACTCTCATGTTTCTCTGGCAAGGTTTAAATATTTGTCTATCTTTTCGTTTTCTTTCACTTTCACTCTGCGATCCACCGGGACGGCCAAATCGACATTCTTCTTTTTATTTTCTTCGGGGGATGCCGACCGAGTCCTCTGTGTTGGCTATAAAGGGAAAACCTGTCGATCACGACACTCAGTTCTGGCACATGAGTCTCAAGTTTATTGGAATTTTTTATTTGACATTTTTCATAGCAAACCAAAACCCAAGGGTTTATTATTATCTTTGCTCTTCTCACAGATGTGTGCTTTTGTATTCTTACAATGAAGGTCTATATTTTAAAAAATAGCATTGTATCATTTACACCTTCATATTTTAAAAGTTGACATTTTTTAACTTAGTGACCCTTTTAATAAATCAAGTTTTGTGGATTGATCTCATTTCTTATGTACTCCATAGGTTAATAATATTGTTATTGCCTTTATGCTGCTTCTTTTTTCGCTACACACCTATTTTCACTTCTTTGGCAAGATCTGCTGTTTTTTTTCATGATCACTGTGATGCAATGTTTTTTAATAATTGAAAGCATTTACATATTTGTAAAATATAGAATATTATAGTTTTCAACTTTTCAGTGAACCATCTTATGAAAATAGAAAGCAAATATCAAATATCGAATATTAAATTATCATCATTATTATTTATTAGTTTTTCACACCTGTCGTAGCTGGTGGTTCACTGGAGGCTGAGTGACAACAAGTCTCCTTAGGTCTCCAGAACTCTTCTGAGTATTATAGCCGATCCCAACAACTGATTTCTAGTTCACCCAAATTCTTTTCCAGAGCTTTGGGGATTGTTCCAAGGGCACCAATTACAATTGGTATGACCTTCATATTTATGTTCCGCAGCTTCCTCAGTTCTCTGGCAATGTCTAAGTATTTGTCTATCTTTTCGCTTTCTTTCATTTTTCACTCGGTGGTCGGCTGGGACAGCAAAATCCACGAGATGACAGGTTCTCCTTTTCTTGTCAATCAATACTAGGTTCGGTCTCCTGGCCGGGATTAGGTGATCCGTCTGTACCTCGAAGTCCCAGAGAATTTGTGCGTCTCGTTCTCTATGACAGGTTTAGGTTTGTGCATATACCATTTGGTTGTATGGTGAAAATTGAATTTCTTGCACAGTTCCCAGTGGATTACTTTTCCCGCAGAGTCATGCCTAGTGTTGTATTCTCTTTGTGCTAGTTTGCTGCATTCGCTTATTATATGATTGACTGTTTCGTCACATTCTGCACTTGCTGTTCTGTTGTGTCTTCTCTATTTTTGCCTTTATATAGTTTGTTCTAATGGCATTGTCTTGTGCTGCGATTATAAGGGATTATTTTTTCTCTTTTGAGGTTTCCTTTTCTTAGCCACGTCCATGTCTTGTGATGTGATATCTCCTGAGTTTGGCGCTTAAAGTACCCATTTATGTTTTTTATGTATTTCTGTTCATCACTGTGTTGCAATTGATTTTCTTGGCTGCTGCAATTAATCTTACATTACTGTTGTTAGTGTATTCGTCAAGTGCTTGGATTGCCGTATCTACACAGTCTTCAATGTTGACCAGATCCCTTCCGCCCTCTTTACTTGACACATGGATTCTGTCCGTGTCATCTCTCGGGTGGAATGCCTTGTGCATGGTCATCAGTTTCCTTGTCCTTTGGTCCATCTGTCGGAGCTCCTCTCTAGTCCATTTTAGGAATGGTCCCGAGTAACTTACAAGACCGCCCATGTGTTTATTCCCTTGATTATGATGTTTAGCTTGGTTTCTAAGAGCTTCCTTGTTCTTCTAAAGTATTCCTTTCTTACATTTTCTTTCATTTCTATTTGTTTGATGACGTCTGCTTCTAATATTCCCAGATATTTATAGTTCTCTTTTTCTATAAGTGTCCTGAGTTTTTCTCGATTCGGTAGTTCTATTCCATTCGCCGTTTCAGATTTTCCTTTCTTCATCACTAACATGGGCACACTTGTCGATGCCGAACTCCCTCCCTATATCTTGGCTGTATATTCTTATAGTTTGTATAAGTGTTTCTTGTTCATTATATTATTATTATTATTATTATTATTATCATTCCTTGTGTGTTTGTGACAAATATAACTGGAGATTTTTTGTGACCAATATGACAGGAGATTTTTCAGTAGATTGTAAGTGACAGCAACTCTCCTCATGAACTGTTCTAAATATCCTAGCCTATTTTTATATATTTTTATATCTTCTCGCGCTCTTTTATATTCCCTTTACGGTCGGCTGGAATAGCAAAATCTACTAGAGAAAAAGTTGTTCCCTTCTTGTTAATTAACACTAAGTCTGGATTTAGAAGTCTATTTTTATCTCAATGTCTCAGATTATTTTAGTTTGACAAAAACGAATCAATACTGACTGTATTATGCAGAAATATTTTACCAGATATTTTATAAATATATGAGAAATTCCTATATGAATTATAATAAAGAAAGTGGAATAACGAATACTTCATGAATTTTGGTGAATAAATCCTATGAATATTTGGATTATTTTCAGTGGGTATATATCATACGTAAGTGGTTTACGTATGATATATACCCACTGAAAATAATCCAAATATTCATAGGATTTATTCATTTACACTGTATATTTTTTATATGTGTATATAAAATATAATCCCGATTTTGACTCTCCAATTTCAGAATGCTCTACCCACATTCCAGAAAAATATAATTATCGTCAAATATCTTGCCAAATATTCCACTGGGTACTAACTATTTCTGTAATATGGAATATGATTTTTTTAAATTCAAAATAAATTTTAAAGTCACGAGTTGTTTCTTATAGTTATCCATTAAAGGTGTGTTCTTATTAATTATGAAGTACATTATTTTGGATTACATTTCTTAATATTTTGTTGTTATGTTTGCCAAATTTCTAATCTGAATCATTCCTTCATTCAAAAGCAAGGCTACCTTGTTAAACATTTAAATACGTTATTTTGTTGAACATTAACTTAAATAATTCGCATTCAAAAATACTTTGAACTTGGCAAAACAAAGTAAAAAGAGACTGGGAAAGAGTAATTTTCCTGATATATTCCAGGTGTAATTTCTAAATGTTTCTTACTCTATAGGTAACATCTGGTTAATTCCTGATACGAACAGGCCACATATGTCTAGTGTGAACGCATGTGCATATTTATGTGTGCAAAAAATAAACCGAGATAGATATACATATTTATATACTTGTATACCACATGCACACATTGTGAGCGCGAACATAGTCCACAAATATATCCACGTACACACCACGTGTATATATATATATATATGTGTGTGTGTGTGTGTGTGTGTGTGTGTGTTTGTTTGTGTGTTGTGTGTGTGTGTGTGTGTGTGTGTGTGTGTGTAAATACACATATATCAGAGAGCTTGATAATTATTTAAACGTATTCACAGTCAAGTGGATCTTAAAAGGCGTAGATTGATGTAAAACTATCCTCAATATGGTTGTGATTTTTTAAGATTCATACACAGTCCAATGTAAATAGCATTTCAATATTCCTCGAAAATGGTCGAATATTCTAAGTTTATTTGTAACATTTAAAAGAAAAGAACGGAGCCAGGTTAAGTTTTAAAAAATCACGAATAAATGAATTGAAGTATAATTACAGATTCACTTACTGTCAGAAAACTGCTCAATTATGCATACACGTTGAACAGGTTGATATTATTTAAGACTATCTGCCTAAGCATCAATCAGGAATTGTGATCCCTGAGCAAACTAGCAGTGATTTGAGCGGCTTTGTATTCTCGTCTGTGCTAGGATCAAATTTCAAATGTAGAATTTTAAAGGGCGGATGATTCCACGTGAGGATACAAAGATTTTTTTTATTATTTTGCTTTTACAAAATTCTTGCAATAAGTGTATTCAGCAAATAGAATCCACTGCATCAAAGTGATATATTTATTACTTATCAATTCATGACGCATACATATTCGGGGAAATCATTAGCATATATCATTTATCTATATATTGTATTGCATATATGTATAACTCATCCTATCAGAAAGTTGTTCTTTTTATTATTCAATTGTGCATTAACAGGTAGGTCAGTGTGTACCCAAAATAGTACTCTGTTCAATGTTTTTGTTATGACAGTGTATGTGTGAGTGATTATTCTCATCTACCAGGGCGTGTATGTGCACACATCCTTTTGTGTGCTTATGAGCTTCCAGTCCACCTATTGTTTCTAGTTTTACATTTGGACATCAACTGGAGTCAATGCGGCGCCGAGGATATGTCGCAGTGAGAGACAAGAACAAAATTATATACAATTTCTCAATGGCCTTTGGGCAAATACGGATTAATGAATGACGTTCAGCCAGACAGCTGTCGGCGGACAGAAAATAGTTACAGGGTCAGAGAGCAAATCATATATATATATATATATATATATATATATATATATATATATATATATATATTATATATATGTGTGTGTGTGTGTTGTGTGTGTGTGTGTGTGTGTGTATGTGTGTGTGTGTCTGTGTGTCTGTATGTCTGTGTTTGAGTTTGTGTATGTGTGTGTGTGTGAAGTTGCATGCACGTTTGCATAAATGCAACCAATCATATATAAGAAACACTTGCAAATAAGGAGACTGCAAACGAATGTAAAATGTAATAGACAGTTACGCATTTATGCATTTTATTTTGCAACAGAGAATTAATTTTTGTATTACAAATGAAGAAATATATATATATATATATATATATATATATCTATATATCTTTGTCCGTAAAGTCAATTTATCATATGATCTGCATTTCAATTTTCCTAAAATGGTTTTGCTTTTCAGTCAATCTGTCGATTCAACAAATCTCATGTTTTTATGTAAATATAAAACACATGACCATATCTACAAAAATATTATATAATAATATCATATACTACGAATTAACGAGAAGCAATAACAATCTACACAAGAATCTGATGAATGATTTTCACATCATGAAACTGACTGTTATACTAAAAAGCTTCACATGACCGTTCGATTTTAAACATTTTTAATCTTTTATTTAAAAGAAAAATTTCAGAAACGATTTTCATGATTGGTCTCCATTCGACTCTATATTACTTGAACTTTGTGCTTTCAAATTCCCAATTAAAAATCATTTTACCACACAGTTAAGCCCGATGTTCAGCTCAACTCTGTTTATATAATTTATAGAATTAAAAATAAAAAATAATAATGTAACCTCCCTTTAACTAAGAATAAGTAGTTATCTAATTTAAGAAATTTTAATTATTTGGCTGAGTAAAAAACCCGATTCCATACCAATTAATTTGCAAAGAAGATTAGAAAATGTTTTCTTGAATTTAGAACATTTTATGAGGTATTGCTCCAATAAAAATATCGCTTAAACATGTCATTTTTCTTTAGTGTTTTACAGTAACTTACATGAAAGAATGGAATAAATTGCACTCACTTAAGAGAATAAACCTGGAATTAATATAAAGGTTTACACTAGAGATGAAGTATCAGATTGGTAAACATGAAAAAGTCTTACAGGGCAAAAATATGGTAAGTATGGAGGGTACTGCACTTATGCAATCCTATATTTCACATTTACTTAAAACAATATCAGGATTAGCTTCATTTAAAAAAATGTTATATTGGCACTGATTTGTCAACACGCGTAGACATCATATATTTGTTTTTTTTAATAAAATCAAAAAATTCTAAATCAATAAAGTGAAATTGAAGGTTGTCTCGGTAATTTTTTTATATACACTTTTATGCACACACACACACACACACACACACACACACACATATATATATATTTTTTTGGGGGGGGGGGGAGAATAGAAAAAACGTAACCCGTTGGGTCACCCATTAAGCCCGAGTTAGATTGTTGAAAAAATCACATCATGAAATAATTTCATTAATTTAAGTTTTCCCAAACTGTCCAAATAAGTTATTTAAACTGGAGTAAACATTTTCATTTGACAAAGAAAAAAACAAGAGAAGGGTCACTTAGTTAATTTCTAATTACAGGTAATTAGGATTTTAATCATGGATATCTATGACAATCTCTCGCCAACCTTACCCTATCATTCATTGCTATCAAGGTCCTCTGCACAGCATTCAGTATCTGCGCAGAGTTGGTCAATGTACGTCTTTGCTCAACGGTCCACACTGGCGTGCCTGTGTGCTGGTTTTCCATAGAAAAATGTCACTTACGAGATTTCCTAAATCCTTGTGCAGTGTCCAACATGTTTTGTTCATCTTACTCGGATGGCTTGTGTGATAAGTGGCAAGTGGACATACAGCTGCTTTCTCGTGAGGTGTTGCTTCCATAACTTGTTTAAAATTGCATACTGTATTCTTGAGCAGTTCCCATCTAGCTTATTCTCTAGGCGCTATGTTAGTGTCCAAGTGGTGCAGTCGTACAGTAGTAACAATCAACTATGGCTTGGAAGAAAACTTTTTTCACAGTTAAGGGTGGGAAGAGTCAACATATGCTCATTTAAATAAAATTCCATCATTTTTAGATATCTAGAAAAACTCAATAACTACCTTTACTCAACATGAAATATTTTAAATTAAATATTTATCTAATCTATTTTTTAAAAGTAAGTTTAATAATCATGTTAAATAAGATATGTTTCCGAATTTTATATATTTTAACTTTTTTTTTTACTAGCGATTGTTTCTCATTTATTTACAGTAGACTATTTAAAGATTACTGGAAGCAAATAAACAAAAAGAGTCGGCTTCAGCTATGCTTCTTAAAAAAGATTGTGCTACAGTTTTTAAGGTAATTAACTTAAACAGAAAAAACGCCTTTTGGGACGAATTTAATTGTTTAAAAGAGTATTAAAAATATTAGATATGTAATTTAATTTGTTTTTTGTTTTTTTTACTGGTGCCCATTACGTTACTACTTTTCGACTAAAACAAAAATCTGACCTTAAATAATGGATTTGAATAATTTTGATTCGTTTTTAAATTGAAAATAAGGCAACATTTTGGTGTATATCGCATAAATGCGTTCTTGGCCTCCTGGCCTAAAAAAACGCTAAGCAGTGCTTGCTTAAAATCCGATCCGTGCTACTTATGAACTCCCTACTGTTTGAAGGCGTTTTTTCCCGAAAAGTTAATGCGATATGAAAGCGATATTTTGCACCCCAATTCTTTTTACAAGTAAATGTAAATATTTTACCCTCCCCCACTTTAAAATATTTTTATCGGTTTGAAGGCGTTTTCATCGACAAATAAACTTTTTAATTGGCTTGAAGGCGTTAAAAAGTAAGCAACCCCCAGGTTTTTTTTTATCAACAAGCAAATGTGTTCCCCCTCCTTTAAAAATATTTTTTTTTTTTTCGGTATTTTCATTTTATTTTAATTCAAAACAACTGTCACGTATTTCATTTCGCAAATAAGTTGATTGAAATAATTCTTTGATTTAGATTATTAAGCAAATTTACTATCATGTTAAATCAGACATGTTTCCGAATTTTTATATATTCAATTTAAAAAAAAGATTTTTTACAAACGATTGTTTTCTCATGTATTTACAGCAGACTACGGTTAATATTCGGCTAGGAGCCCCACGGTCCCGGTTTGATAATATAAAATATTTTTAAAAATTAAAAATGGCCTGACATTTTTTTATTGAAATATAAAAGAAAATCTAATTCTTCAGATTTTTTAAATTCATTTATGTTTGTATAATGTTTGTTTTTAGTTAAAATAAAAAAGCATATCTAAATATTGATTTTTTTATTTGTTGGAAATGAAATATATCAGAATAAAATGAAAAACTGAAAAAGAAGACTTTTCAGCAGATTGAAGTCATTTTTTATCGACAAATTACTTTTAGTGGTTTTATGGCGTTAAAAGTAAGCCATATTTGTATCGATAAGTAAATGTAAATATTTTTGTAAATAGCCCCACTTGGAGTGAGTAAAATATCATATTAACCTTTCGAAAAAAAAAACGCCTTAAGCGCTGATATTTTTTCAGCAGGCACAGCATCAGATGGAGGACTTCATTCGCAGGTGGGCTTGTTTTATTACCGAGCCTAGACTTTTTTTTTAAAAAGCGGGAGGCAATTCTGCGAATAGCACCGTATAAAACCCACCAATATTTTACATCCGTCAAAAAATAAAGTGGGGGGTGGGGGGCAAGTTGAAATGATATAAAAAAAAATCAACACGTTTTTAAATCAAATAGCTGATGCATTTAAAAATTCATTCATTGATAAATCAAGATTGAAAATTTCATTAAAATCGGATAATTCCCAGATTTTGTTAATTTTATTTCAATCGGGTGGGGGTGGGTAGATGTGTTTTGTTTAATAGGGTTTTTGCAGTGCCTATATAAAATGTATTAAAAATTAATTATGTGTAATATTATTTTGCTTTTTTTTTCAAAACTCATCCTCATAATGTTACTTACTTTTCGACTTAGAAAAAGGTGCATATCCATGAATGCGCCCTGGCCTCCCGTCCTAAAAACATTAAAGGGCGTGCCTGCTGAAAATTCGATCGCGGTACTTATGGACTCCCTAGTTGTTTAAAGGCTTTTTTATGAAAGGTTAATGGATAATAAAGTGATATTTTTAAGCGCGTTTCCAAGTTTTCTCGACAAGTAAATGTAAATATGTTACCTCCCCCCAATTTAAAATATTGTTTTAGCGGTTTGAAGGCTTTTTTTTATCAATTAATAACTTTAGTGATTTAAGGTGAAAAGTTAACCCACCCCATGTGTTTTTTATCAACAAATAATTCATTAATTTTTTCAATTTATTCAAAAACAACTGTAAAAAAATTAAGTAAATATGACCAAGTTCAAAAAATGAAAAAATATATTATTAAACAAAATCAAATAGAAAATATTTACATTTACTTGTCGAGAAAGACTGGGTGGGGGGAAAATATCGCTTTTATTCACATTAACTACTCAGAAAAAACGCCTTAAAAAGGGGAGTTTAATAGTATCATGGGTCTGATTTTCAGCTAACACTGCATAGCGTTTTTAAGGGAAAAGAAAAAAAAAGAAAAGAAACAAAAAAAAAAAAAACGTTGGCTCACACAACGAGCTAAACACAAAAATTTAACTACACTGTAGTTACGAGTTAAAACTTTTTCCGCAAAATAAAATTTAAGCCCGACCAACACAGATTCCAACTACAACAGTATTACGAAGCTACAAACACTTTTAACAAAAAAAAGAAAAGAAAGTAGCCGCGAACAAGAAAGATTTTGCTATCCAGAAGTACTGTGTTTACAATCTCACCCCCTTCCCGATGTCACAGCAAAAATGTCCTTTTTATGCGACTGGAGAGGAGGCCTTCTTCGACGGGTGAGTCCACTACTTGTTCACTGTAGTTACGCCACTTACCTGCTAACCCCTAATTATCTTAACATAGTTAAATTCTCTAACACAATACTCTCGCGTTTTCACCCTCATTCTTACTCATACATAGAGAGGGTGAGAGTAGTATACAGAATGACATTGAGGGACGGGTCGATTTCTGACTTAATTGCTAATTACGAGTATTGAACCCAATTAAAATGGATTTTTCAAAAAACTTAAGTACTCCTAAACCAAGGAATACCTTAGTAAAATTTTGTGTCATTAACCTAAATAGGAAACAAAGCCTCTAGTAAATAAAAGGTGTTGATCTCACCTTTAGTAATAATAATAGAAGATATATATATATATTATTTATATATATATATATATATTATATGTATATAATATAT
>JALAJA010000394.1:0-35000 GCA_023376005.1 Doryteuthis pealeii | reverse complement strand
ATATATATATATATATATATGTATGTACTTAGTTTGAAAGTCACATAGGCGAGAAATATATATATTTGATATATATGCTCTATGAATGACATTGAGCTCTCTTTACTTATAAATATAGCCAAATATATTTCACCATTTTTTCAAAACCGAAGATTTTTCTGTGCATTTTTGTCTAAGATCTTTGAAGCCATTTCCTCAAAAATTAATACAAGTTTAAGACTTCAAGATCTAATTTTTGGTATCAGTACTTAATAGATCAATACACAATTTTTGGAGAGGTTCTTCCCGTAAAGGATCAAACCATTAAATATCAATGAGAAAATATCCGACCTTGGGCAAATCACCCTTGGGAATACATTTACCCTAGCGCCCTTTTTAACTTATAAAAAACAGTCTACTCTATCTTCTTTCGGGATCACCATCAGCATCAGTAACCTCCTTGCGTTCTACTTAATCTCATCCACAGACAGAAGAAATTTGAACTCTAGGAAGACTCACAGATCTGTGTAGGGCGATGTTTTGGAAAAAGGTATGAATCTTCTTATCGTTCCAGCTCCGAGTTAAATAATACCACTAGTGTTCTCCCAGAAGAATGAATTTGGCATTAGATAACCCACGAATATTGATATGCCATTAAACAAAGAAGACAAGACCAATAACAGTAGCCAAAGATATAGAAAAATTATCGCTCCCTTTTCGATAATTCCCCAGGTAGCATTTTAATCGACACCGTTGTGATAACAGGGTTTGCATCAATAGAATATAGACTCAGCATGTGAGTGTGGTTGCATGGTGGGGGGTTCATCCGTTTAATCATAGTGAATCCAAACTACCGAATATACAAGGCGTGTCAAAAAAGTATCGAGATTTTCGGCACTTTTTGACACACCTTGTATTTTGAAAAATTAACGTTCCATTCATACTTCATTTCTATCTTGTTAAATACAGCTTTGAAATCTATACTTTTTGACACACCTTATATTCTGAAAAAAAAAAATGAACGTTACATTTATTGTTCATTCCTATCTTGGTAAATACAGCATCAATCTCGATACTTCTATGACACATTGTATATACTATTGGTGTTGGTTGGCTGGTTGTTTTGTTTTACGGCATATCAACCCTTTTCAGGTCATTTAACGCCGGATCAGGTCATTTTGATATTCGGTTTACTTACAGTACCTGATGTTGCTTAAATGGTCACCCATCTAAGTATTGAACAGGCTCATCGCTGCTTAACTTCGGTGATCTACCGTGACTTGACCGTAAGCGCTATTAGATACTTATAAAGTTAAGTACGTTGGCGGAGTGACCTATTGTCGGTATCGAACAAAGAGCGAGGGAGTCTATTTCCTGTTCGCTAGCATTGAACCAGGGAGATTGTGTTGATGAGGTGGAGCGCCACACATGCAGTCAGCTCCCCCCTTTACCACACAGATCAGATTATCCAATCTTTGCTACTTATGCACTGAGTTGTCAGGGACTGGGTATCGAACCAGGAACATTGGGATTCCAAGGTGAGTGCTCTACAGACGGAGCTAAATACATACATATATTTGTTGTGGTTCACTTTGTTTTCAATGTCTGATGGTGAAGTTCCAGTTCTGGAGCTCTGGGGAAAATGGAGTACCCCTTTATCGACATTACTAACAGATCCACTCTGACCCGGAGTGGTATTACCCGTTAGGGTCTCATCAATGGGTTAAATAGAAAAAATGAAATTAAAAATGAGTTTAAAAAATTGTGTACTTCCAAACATGATGTGCGTTGGTAAGAACCTTTTTGTTTTTGAGGTTTATTTTTCTCACTCTCTCTCTTTTCCCCCCCTCTCTCTCTCTCTCTCTCTCTCTCTCTCTCTCTCTCTCAAAACAAAAACAAAGAAAAAAACAAAAACAAAAATACTTTTACATATCTCAGCTTCCATCTCTATTTTTTGGTATTATTTGTATTATTCGATCTATTGTCCTCATCTTCATTGTTATTGTACAACGTTTCGGCCGATGTGTCCTCCGGCCTTCTTCGGGTATTTCTTATCGGACTCGGGAACCTTCTCGAACTTGGGAACCTTCTCGGACTCGGGAACCTTCTTGTCGTAATCAGGAACCTTCTTGTAATCGGGAGCCATCATTGAACTTTGAACCTAACCCTTTATTCAGTCCGCGGGGGTATCCTGTTCTCATTCCGCTAACCATAGCTGGAGTACAGGTGTTAAACTGAGTTAATTATTATTCTATGTTACTGCTGCCCTGACCAGTATTGAACCTGTAGTCTAGATGTAACTATCACTTAGAACTGTCTTAACCTAACTCCTTTATCCACTAGGCTATGTGTCCAATTGGAAGAAGGCCGGAGGGTTCATCGGCCGAAACGTTTGACAAATAACAATGAAGATGAGGACAATAGTCCGAATAATACAAATAATACTAATTATCAAGCCTCATCTCATAATCAATACAACTGCATGTTTTTACACGAAATATAATATAATGTGCTCTTAATAACAATTAAGTTCATTTCAAATAATGCACAACCACAATTAAGAACACATTTTATGATATTTTCATGTTAAAACATGTAGTTGTATTGATTCGAACAAATTCGTATTTTCGGTGTAGATTTACGCTGAAATGAAAATGGCCGACAGACGGCTTCCTCAAAGTGAAAGAAACAAGGAGAGGTTACTCTCATTTATGTAGCTAATGTTCAGATTACCGGGAATTGTGACTTGAGTAGTAACATAGTTTCGGTTACAAACACACAATCTCATAAATTCAGAGAAATAAATATTTGTTATTGTTTTTATTAGATGACAAGTTGTGACTTAAATTCTTAAAGTCACATTTCTTAGTCGTCCATGTTTTTTGAGTAACTGTCTCAATTTGTTTATGCTGTTTGAAAACTGTACGATAATAACTTCATAAGATGAAATAAAAAATATATAATTGATAAATTTGTGTCATGTGCGTTTACCATTTGCAACCGTCTGGTGTCATGGGTGCATACATTTTGTTTCAACAAAATGTTGTACACTTGTCAGACACTGTAGAGGTGATAAAGTTGGTATACATATCTATCAAATCCAGGGGAAGGTTTTAATATTAAAATCCTCATAGATAAGAGAATCTAATAATATCCCATAGAACGCCATGTTGCTGCAAGATGTAAATAATTATCCATAATCTAAAATATAAAAATAATGTATTATCTATTTTACTAAAATAATTATCTGCATCAGTTCAAGCATTACAAATTGGGTTATAAGTAGTTCTTCAAGTAGGATAATTACGTATCAATATTAATTATGACACGTCAGTTAAAGATGAAAACTTTCTTTGTTCTTTTCTGTGACAGGTACATGGTAGCATAACGTAGTTCTCTTTGTTATTTCCTGAGACTTGTACATAATAGCAGAGCGTAGTTTCTTTTGTTCTCCCAGAGTCTGGTAAATGGTAGCAGAGCGTAGTTCTCTTTGTTCTCCCTGAGACCCTGATGATACATGGTAGCAGAGCGTAGTTCTCTTTGTCTTCCCTGAGACTGATACATGGTAGCAGAGCGTAGTTCTATTTGCTCTTCCTGAGGCTGATACATGGTAGCAGAGCGTAGTTCTCTTTGTTCTTCCCTGAGACTGATACATGGTAGCAGAGCGTAGTTCTCTTTGTTCTTCCCTGAGACTGATACATGGCAGCAGAGCGTAGTTCTCTTTGCTCTTCCCTGAGACTGACACATGGTAGCAGAGCGTAGTTCTCTTTGCTCTTCCCTGAGACTGATACATGGTAGCAGAGCGTAGTTCTCTTTGTTCTTCCCCGAGACTAGTAAATGGTAGCAGAGCGTAGTTCTCTTTGCTCTTCCCTGAGACTGATACATGGTAGCAGAGCGTAGTTCTATTTGCTTTTCCCTGAGACTAGTAAATGGTAGCAGAGCGTAGTTCTCTTTGCTTTTCCTAAGATTTGTACATTGTAGCAGAGCATAGTTCTCTTTGTTCTTCCCTGAGACTGGTAAATGGTAGCAGAGCGTAGTTCTCTTTGTCTTCCCTGAGACTGATACATGGCAGCAGAGCGTAGTTCTCTTTGCTCTTCCCTGAGACTGATACATGGTAGCAGAGCGTAGTTCTCTTTGTTCTTCCCTGAGACTGGTACATGGTAGCAGAGCGTAGTTCTCTTTGCTTTTCCCTGAGACTGGTACATGGTAGCAGAGCGTAGTTCTCTTTGTTCTTCCCTGAGACTGATACATGTTAGCAGAGCGTAGTTCTCTTTGCTTTTCCCTGAGACTGGTACATGGTAGCAGAGCGTAGTTCTCTTTGCTCTTCCCTGAGACTGATACATGGTAGCAGAGCGTAGTTCTCTTTGTTCTTCCCTGAGACTAGTAAATGGTAGCAGAGCGTAGTTCTCTTTGCTTTTTCCTAAGATTTGTACATTGTAGCAGAGCGTAGTTCTCCCTGAGACTGGTACATGGTAGCAGAGCGTAGTTCTATTTGCTCTTCCCTGAGGCTGATACATGGTAGCAGAGCGTAGTTCTCTTTGTTCTTCCCTGAGACTGGTACAAAAACGTTTACTTCAGCCTGGGCTGGTATTGATGGCGATATCTTAATGTTTCTGTGGATGTAGAAGTTACACTATGCGTGTTAATATGGAGGACTTACACTCATATTATCAGTCGCATTCAGATCAAGGTGTATAACGTCTCGTGCTGTTAGTCATGATATTGACGGATACTGAATCCGTCAATATCATGACTAACATGTTAAGGAAATGCGTATTGCTCTCTCAACAGCGTTGCTCACTTAATGGGTTTCAAAATTGAAATTAGGGTCGAGTTGAAGGGGAGGGTAGTGAGAGGGAAATTTTTGCATAAACTATTCTTGAGTCGCTTTCGCGCTGCGGGCTAGGACAGCAGATTCCTATTGAAAGACACAAGAAAACCTCACATAAGTAAAAGTAATGGCGTCAATCCAAAAGTTTCAGTATATCCTTCAGCATCTTTGATAAGGGCTTTATTGATTTTGTTAAGATCATTATCTACCACTGTTTTCAATATGGCGACAAAGTTGGGTGCCCTGGGGGGACTGTCCGGCTCCTCTGTGTTGGTTACTTGGTTGTTGATCTTGTAGATAATTAACATAGATAATTTGTTTAAAGTTGGCAATCTCACATGGAGTTCTCCCAGTGCCGAGGGTCTGACAGCATGGATGTTTTTTTGTTTTTCATTTGTCTAAATTTTGTTAGATGAGGCGTGATAATTTGTATTATTTGGATTTTTCGGACCGTTATTCGCATCAGATTTCAGCTGATGATCCCTTCAATCTTCTTCAGGTGTTTCTTTTTATTCGTTTGAATTTTCAAGATAAGGCTTGATAATTTGTATTGTTTGGATTTTTTGGACTGTTGTTCTCTTCTTTATTGTTATATACAAAACGTTTCGGCTGATATGCCCTCTGGCCTTCTTCAGTTCGATAAGAAGGTTTCCGACTTTAGGAAGGTTCCCGAATTCAGTAAGAAATACACGAAGAGGTTAAGGAATCATGTTCATATTTATTTTTGTGTCGTTTTCTTAAGAGAGCTTGTCTAGGAGCCATATGACCACTTACCTCTATCACATAAACAATCCAAGACAGACAAAATAACATACAGAAGCAAGGACGAACTCATAAATGACGTTCTGTGTATACCTACAGTGTAGACCGACCAGCAAAAACTTACATCAATCAGCTCTGTGCAGATTCTGGATGCTGCGTGGAGACATCCCAGGGGAAATGATCAGTAGGGACGTTGAGAGAGAGAGAGAGAGAGAGAGAGAGAGAGGAGAGAGAGAGAGAGAGAGAGAGAGAGAGAGAGTCATGGATATCTGTGCTATCAGCGCAACCTAATGACTACCACTCTAGTTCAGAGTGGACCTGGGAGTAATGACAATAAAGATGCAGTCCAAACTACACAGATCTGGAGCCTCCCACTCAGATGCAGTTTAATGCCGTACTCAGGACCACCCTTTTTTGAGGTGGGGGAGTCTTACACCTCTACAGGGGGTATACAATCAGCATATTTTCTGTTCATTTCTTCGATAATGAAAGGTTGATGACAATATAATCAGTGATTTTCTGGTTCGATACCGGCCCTCGCCAACTCAGCGTATGAGTAGCACGGGAATCTATGCGGTAAAGCGAGGAGCTGATGATAGGTGTGGCGTTTCACCTCAGATGCCAAAAAACAATCTCCTTGGTCTAGCGCTAGTAAAAAGGGGATAGACCTCCTCGCTGTCTGTCTGATTCCGACTTTAGGCCACTCCGATTACTCTTTTATCTACAGAGATACTTATATAATTTAAGTGAGGGTTTATGAACTTTTCTATGTTGCCAACCTTTTCAGTCCGGGGGTCACAAAGTTGAACTCGGGTGAGTCTGGGCTTCGATCTTACAACGGCATAAAACACTCCAGCTAAATTCACTAGGTAACATGCAAATCAAGCTAAAAGAACCGGTTCCCGGTAGATTACCGACATCAAGCAATGATGAACCTGTTCAATATTTAATTGGGTGACCACTTAAGCAATAGCAGGTACTGTAAGCAACATGAGTCCTTTGTTTATCAAAAATGACTTGATTCAACATAAATAACCCGAAAAGGGTTGATATGCCGTAAAACATAAACAACCAGCTTGAAGCCATACAACTTTATGTAAATTATTTGTACTATATATAATTACTTAACATCTAGACCAAGGAGATTGTTTTGGGTCTGAGGGGGAGCGCCACACCTACCATTCTCGTTTACTAAAGGCTAAATTTTGCGAAAACGAGGATTTTTAGTGCATTTTAGTAGACGATCCTTGATGCTATTTCCTCAAACAATTGTGCAAGTAAAAGATCTAATTTTTAGTATCAGTATTCAGTATACTAACACACAACTTTCGCATAGATGGACAATTTGATATTTAAAAAAAAGTGAAAAATCAACCTACCCTATTACCCAGCCCTAATCTTATTCAGGTTAATAAATATCATGTATTGGTTTTGGTTTGGTTTGGTTTGTGTTATTTTACGGCATATCAACCTCAGTGGGTCATTTAATGCCGATAAAGTTTTGAAACAAATTAATTCTTAATGGATGTACAATTTTTTTATTTTTATAAATACATTTTTCTATTTAACCCATAGATGGGACCCTAACAGGTACTACCACTCCGGGTCAGATTAGACCAGGAAGCAATGGTGATAAAGGGGTGCTCTACATTCCCCACACCCCCAAAACTGGAACCTCACCATCAGATAGAGTTTAACATTATTCCCAGGACATGTAGACATTCTTGCACAGCCTTCTAGCACCCATATGATAAAAAGGGTTGGGGTTGCCATAAGGGCAATAGGGTTGGGTCAATCATATTGGTGCTAGGGCTTGACGTGACCAGCCGATTGATCGGAGGGGGCCTCTCCGACCGCCCGTCTAGCCTAAGTAAGGACTTAAGTGGAGTGTTGCTAGGGATATAAGGAGGAAATATACAGAATGTGAATTTTCAAATTTCAAATTTTGTTATTTCAAAACAGAAACGGTGATGTATATTTCCTTCCCGTAACACTTCCAACAAGGATAAGCCACCCCCTATATTCTATACTAGAAGCAGCTATGCTATCCAGAATCACCTGGGTAGAAGCAGGGGGGGGGCAAAAATGTGGTGTAAGGGTTAGCAAGTTAGTCTTGCAGATCCATTATTATTATGTATATTTTAATTTTTAGATATCTTCGTAAATATAAACCAAATCTTCGTGCAAGAACCGGTGATATTTAATGGGTATATATATTGTTGTTAATTGTTGTATTTTCGCAATTTCATCCGGACATACATACACACAAACTACCCTTTATGTATGTATAGATAGATAGATATATAATACAAGAGGATTAGCGAACCGAGTTCATTTTGCAAAGAGGGAAAGGCATAAATCCACCTCTCCCTGTATTATATATATATATATATATATATATATATATATATAGGGTGCGGCATAAGTAACGCCCTTTACTTATGCCTCACCCTGTATATATATATTTACCAACTCCTCCGCACGAGCAGGATGTGACACAAGGTCAATTTCTTAAGCCGAGTTCAACAGGTTTGAATTCAGAGTTTTCCTTCTCCTAGACTGGTTACCTAGCCATGGTTAAAGAACCCAGTCTGTCCTGCTATTTATCCATAGCTGGAGGGAGAATAGGATTCATACCTTTCCCAAGGGTATTAGCACTAAGTGAAATGCCTCACCCTGTATATATAGGCTAATTGTACGTGTGATATATACATATATATATATGTATGTATGTTATATATATATATATATATATATATATATATATATATATAGTCATCCACAGACACCGTATTTCGACGTATCATGTCTCATAACGCCCGTTACTTATGCCGCACCCTGTATATATATTTACCAACATCTCCGCACCAGTAGGATTGGACATACCGTCTATTTTTTCAGCAGAGTTTTAACATGTTTAAATTCAGAGTACTCCTTCACCTAGACTGATTGCCTAACCAAGGTTAAATAATCCAGTCTGCCCCACTATTTACCTATAGCTGGAGAGAGCATAGTTTGATTCATACTTTCCCAAAGGGTATTAGCGTAAAGTGAAATACAAACAGCCTCGACCAGGATTTGAACTCGTCTCGCCGTATCCATTTCCGATTACGTTAACCATTACAAGACGCGTCTCCTGTATTCTTTATGTATAAACTTGATAGATGTAAAGAGTCGTGTAACACGTTAAAGAGAATTAGCAAACCAAGTTCAAATTCTGGCTGAGGCTGTTCATTTTCATTTTACAAAGAAGGAAAGGCATGGATCCACCTATCTCTATATTCTTTATATGATATCTATATTTAGCAACCCCTCCGCTCGAGCAAGATGCGACACAAGGTCAATTTCTTAAGCGGAGTTTAACAAGTATAAATTCAGAGTTTTCCTTCTCCTAGACTAGTTACCTAGCCATGGTTAAAGAGCGCAGTCTGTCCTGCTATTTACCCATAGGTGGAGGGAGAATTTGGATTTATACCTTTCACAATGGTATTAGCGCCACGTGAAATGCAAACAGCTCCGTCGAGGAATTGAACTCGAGTCGACGAGTCCATTTCCTACGACTCTAACCATTAGACCACGCGCCTCTATTATATGATATTAGGGAACCCAATACAATCAATCAATCGAATTTTGAAGATGACCTTGATTGACCTTATAAATGTCAGCAAAAGTCAAACATGGTAACTTGGCCGTCTTCTAAATTTGGATTAATTTGGTTAACTGGTTGGCTGGTTGGATGTTACGGCATGAAAACCCATTGGGTTATTTTATGCCGAAGACGTTTTTGTTTTATTCATTCTTCATGGGTACTCATTTTTTTTAACTCAAAATTTTTAAACACATTTAAAAAGAACATTTTGTTCTATTTAACTCATAGATGGGACCCTAACAGGTACTACTACTCCGGGTAAGAGTGGGCCTGGGTGGAATGGTGATGAAGGGGTACTCCACATTCCCCAGAGCTCCAGAATTGGAACTTCACCATTAGATTTAACGTCATACCCAGTATATACCCGCTGCTTTCTAGTACATATGATAAAAAAGGTTGGGGCTTGCCATAAGGGCAATAGGGTTGTAGATTAATTTGATTGTCTGGTACAAAGACAAATGGAAGAAGTAAGATTGTGTTGCGTCAGTCTTGGGAAAATATTCATTTAATGTTCATGATGAAACTTTATTTTAATTCTTCAATTACCTGTCTGCCTGCCTGTCTGTCTGTCTCTATATTTCGCTTGCCTGTCTGTTTGTCAGTCTGTCTGTCCGTCTATCTACCTGCCTCTCCGTTTGTCTATCCGCCAGTCCGACTATCTGTCTGTGTGTCTGAGGATGCGTTGGTCTCTCTCTCTCTCCTCCCTCTCTCTCTCCCTCTCTCTCTCTTTGTATTGTTTCTATCAACAAACACCGCAGCTTGCCTCCCACTCCCTCTACCACTCTTTTGCTGCAGAATTTCAAAGATGCACAATACTGCCTCTTGTTGCAGCTGCTGCTGCTGTTTGTTGTTGTTGTTGTTGTTGTTAATGTTGATGTCGCTGCTGCTGTTGCTACTACTTCTGCTGCTGCCCTTATTGTTGTTGTTGTTGTTGTTGTATTGTTGTTGTGTTGCAAGGGGAGTAGTCGAATGTTAACGACTACTGTGTCGGAAACGTTAAACGATGGAATCTCTCCGTTACTGCGTCACAGACAGGAACCCGTCACAGACACATACACGTACACAACACTGAACGAGAGAGAGAGAGAGAGAGAGAGAGAGAGAGAGAGAGAGAGAGAGAGAGAGGAGAGAGAGAGAGAGAGAGAGAGAGAGAGAGAGATACTTATAGATGCACATATTCTAATACAGAATGGTACTCATATATTCAGACATGTACAGAGGCAGACAAAATAAAATGTGTGTGAGTGTGTGTGTGTGTGTGCACGCGCGTGTGTATGTATGAGTGGTGTGTGTGTGTGTCTGAGAGAGAGAGAGAGAGAGAGAGAGAGAGAAGAGAGAGAGAGAGAGAGAGAGAGAGAGAGAAGAGAGAGAGTCTGACGCACATATGCAGAAATAATTTCTGATGCGTATATATACACGCAGAGAAATCGAAGACACACGTCTTTGCACGTTGTCAGAGACACACATATACACATCTTCACGGACACACAAGCTTAGATATGTAGACATAATCAGAAACTTTGCAGGCGTGCGTCCACCCACATATGCGAAGAGAGAGAGAGAGAGAGAGAGAGAGAGAGAGAGAGAGAGAGAGAGAGGAGAGAGAGAGAGAGAGAGAGAGAGGGGGGGCATATATTCTTATACAGAATAAGTAAGTAAAGTAGGCGGAGTGGTCTAATGTCGGACAGCGAGGGACTCTATCCCCCTTTTCGTTAGCGTTAGACCAGGAAGATTGTTTTGCCTCTGAGGTGGAAATCCAGCCTTTCATCGGCTCCCGAATTTACACCACGTGTTTCTCATGCGCTGAGTTGGCTAGGGACGGTATCGAACCGGAACTTTGTGGTTTCGAGGCAGATGCTCTACCGACTGAGCCAAACCGGCAGAATAGTACTCATATATTCAGACATGTACAAACGCAGACATGAAATATATATTTATATATATATATATATATAATATGTGTGTGTGTGTGTGTGTGTGTGTGTGTGTGAGAGAGAGAGAGAGAGAGAGAGAGAGAGAGAGAGAGAGAGAGAAAGAGAGAGAGAGAGAGAGACTTATAGTTGTAAATATTCTAATACAGAATAGTACTCATATATTCAGACATGTACAGAGGCAGACATAAAATGTGTATGTGTGTGTGTATATATATATATGTGTGTGGTGTGTGTGTGTGTGTGTGTGAGAAGAGAGAGAGAGGGAGAGAGAGAGAGAAGGGTGTGCACATACGCATGTACACAAACATTCCTTTTGAACATTAAAAACCTACATGCAAGAGAGATCAGCTGTTAATCGATGACAGGAATACATATCTCGCAGGCAATTCTTAGTATGTTTCTATAGGTATCCCATTATTTGGGCCCTTTACCAAACTAAACAAAGCCCTGTCGACGGGGCTTAGAATACACGGCTGTGGTTATATCAGTGCTGCTGTATTGCTGCACCACTTGGATCCTAACGAAGCGCCTTGAGAATAAGCTAGATGGGAGCTGCACAAGAATGCTGCGTGTGGTCTTGAACAAGTCGTGGAAACAGCATCCCACAAGGAAGCAGTTGTATGGCCAACTGCCCCCCCCCATCTCACAAACCATCCAAGTGAGACGGACTAGGCATGCAGGAAACTGTTGGAAAAGCAAGGACGAGCTCATAAGCGACGTTCTACTGTGGAAGCCAACACATGGACATGCTAATGTGGGCCGCCCACCAAGGACCTACATTGACCAACTATGCGAGGATGCTGGTTGCTGCACAGAAGACCTCCCAGGGGCAATGAATGATAGGGAAGGTTGGCGAGAGATTGTCATGGATATCCGTGCTGCCTGCACGACATGATGATGATGAATAATGCTATGTAATTATTTTACATATCCAGCCCGAAGCACCTAATTAGAATTTTTCAATTAAATATGAATCATTATCTTAACTAGCAATTACATGTTCCCTCCGGGTGCAAGTATTTAAGTTTTAATGTAATAAAATATATTAAATTCGAAAGGCTAATGAAACTAAATAAAAATGCAAATAAAACAGATTTAAAACAGAATGAGGTATAACCGAAAAATAGAACAACTGAAACTTACTCTTCCATCCCTCCCGCCTTTCATTGTTAAATTTTCCTAATTTAACCATTTAGTTAAATTAGGAAGTAAAGAATAAAATTATAGTTATTTCTTCTTGTTAATGGATTTCTTTTAAGATTTATCTCTGCGAATTTTGCTCATATTCATTAAGATAAAACCAAACAATTAGAAATCAATAATACTAAGCATATATTTATCAAAATCAACTTTTTAATATCTATATACAAATTAGCCTTCCCGTTCACACTGTAAACCGCTATTTTGCAGTATATATAAATAAATTTGCATATTATTATTATGTAGATATGGTTAACAGTATTGATAATGTAAAACAATTTTATTAATAATTGAGATTTAAATAAAGATAAAATGATGGAGAGTGTAATATAAACAACTAAGGGAATTGTGACTTGAGTAGTAATATAGTTTCGGTTACTGACAGAAAAACGCACAATCTCCATTATAATAAAAAAAATAGAAGTGGCTACTCGGCGTCACCTGGATAGAGGGGGGTTAAAAGGTAGTCTCGTAGATCCATTATTGTTGAATCACGAGTTGAATCATCACAGGATGTCCCATTAAAATCCCTATGCAAAAAATGACCTTGCGTTGATCCATAGATTCTGAAAAGAAAAATTAATGTCTCCTATTTAAAATACTAAATGCCAAAAATTCTACGCTGTTACAATTTAAATCTTATTTTCAATTATCTCCACGGATATAAATCAAACCTTCATTGTTTTTGTTTAAAAAAGCAAGATCTGGTGATAGTGAATGTGTATATATATTTACTTCGTCATTAATTGTTATATTTTCATAGTTTGCTCCGGACATACATACACACAAACTAACCTTTATATATGTATAGATAAGACAATTCTTAATTATTTTTTTGTTTTTTCTTTCAGCAATATGTCTTTGTTTATTATTTTGTTTGGGACCTTTTTTTTTTACGAAGTCCTTTCACTTTTCGATGAGGAATAAAGTTTGTTTTTTAACATTAAAACCTTCCTCTGGCACAAGTAATTATGTATACCAAAATTTGAATTTAAAACCTTCTGGCACAAGTAATTATGTATACCAAAATCTGAATTTAAAACCTTCTGGCACAAGAAATTATGTATACCAAAATTTGAATATAAAACCTTCTGGCACAAGTAATTATGTATACCAACATTTGAATTTAAAACCTTCTGGCACAAGTAATTATGTATACCAACATTTGAATTTAAAACCTTGTGGCACAAGTAATTATGTATACCAAAATTTGAATTTAAAACCTTGTGACACAAGTAATTATGTATACCAAAATTCGAATTTAAAACCTTCTGGCACAAGTAATTATGTATACCAAAATTTGAATTTAAAACCTTCTGGCACAAGAAATTATGTATACCAAAATTTGAATTTAAAACCTTCTGGCACAAGTAATTATATATACAAAATTTGAATTTAAAACCATGTGGCACAAGTAATTATGTATACCAAAATTTGAATTTAAACCTTCTGGCACAAGTAATTATGTATACCAAAATTTTTAAAATTACAAGTAATTATATATACCAACATTTGAATTTAAAACCTCTGGCACAAGTAATTATGTATACCAACATTTGAATTTAAAACCTTCTGGCACAAGTAATTATGTATACGAACATTTGAATTTAAAAACTTCTGGCACAAATAATTATGTATACCAAATTTTGTCAGCCCAATCAGCTGGGGCTTTAGAATACATTGACTGCCCCCATTGCAGAGGTGTAAACCCCACCCCCTCATGGGACCACCTGTTGACCATGGGTGGGGATACATGATGCAACTGGCTGAGGAGTTCATGATATGCAGAACTCCACTTTAGCCATTACCTAAGCTAGACGGGAGATCAGAGAGGCCCCCTCCGATCAATCGACTGGTCACGTCAAGCCCTAGCACCGATTTGATTGTCCCAACCCTATTAACCTTATGGCAAGCCTCAACCCTTTTTATCATATATATGCTAGAAGGTGGCGGCTGAGGGTCTTATTGTCTTGGGTATGATGTTAAACTGATGGCGAAATTCCAGTTCTGGAACTCTAGGAAATTTGGAGTAACCCTTCACCGCCCTTACTCCCAGATCAACTCTGACCCGGAGTGGTAGTCAAGAATGAATAAAACAAAACGTCTTCGGCATAAAATTGATAGACATACCGTAAAATCTGACCAAGCAACCAAAAGTTGTAGCTCTATATAAAACCATTTGTTTTTGTATAGAAAATAGACACTTAATTATTAATTTAGAGCTAACAGCTATTATATGATAGTGTTATGTTTCCACTGTGTCAATTGTTTTTTGCAATCAAATTTATTTGGAATATAACACTTTTACTCTAATTTCTTGTCATTAACTAGATACCCTTAAATGAAGATAGGATGGATGGAGTAGAATCCGACCGTATGAGGTAGGTAAAAGGATAGTGAACAAGAAATGATAACTCAAAACAAATCTAAGAGTTGAAATATTTCGTCCGATTTATAAGGACATGTTCAGTCAAAAGATTTTTATTGAAAGCAAAATTACGTGCATGTACATATGATTTGGTGAGGGAGATAGTTATTAGCGGAAGTGCTAGCCCCTATCCCCCCTACCCTTCACTCCCGCTACTAACTCACGCCCTCACCAAATCATATGTAGATGCACGTAATTTTGCTTTCAATAAAAATCTTTCGACTGAGGATGTCCGTATAAATCGGACGAAATATTTCAACTCTTAGATTTGTTTTGAGTTATCATTTCTTGTTCACTATCCTTTTACCTACCTCATACCCTTAAATGCATTGAATCAATTGCTAAGCAAAACAACTGGTTTTCGAGCTAGTTGTATAGCCGTCTCTTAACATCCGTATACCCGTCTAGACATAGACTGTATCTATATCCATGGTTGCATTTCTAACACATATTTTAATCTCTAGCTTCTTATGATATTCTTTATTTCTGAGTAGCAGCTTTTCTTCTTGGAGTGAGTATCCATTGTCTTATACAGGATCAGTATGGTTTCTTCTTCTTAAGATGTTGCTGAGATGTCCTTCATTGTCGTTTGTTTAAGTAACAACACAAAACACTTCTTTAGTGAATTCACATTTTATTTAAGCTCTAACTTGGACCCGGATCCTCAATTGCGCAGTGAGAGTCTAGCTAACCGGTCTTCATCGTTCGGTGGCCAACTAGCAACTATCTAGAACTAACCACCTCTCTCACACTTGCATAGCAAAACAGGTAGCGGAGGGGTCAAACAAGGTTACGGGACGTCCATCAGAATGTCTATTGTTAAACGGTTATCTGTTATTTCGAATTCAAATAAATTTTCTACCGTGAATAATTGATAGTTCGAAAAGTTGGAAAATATGAAAGACAATTTACAGTTGTTTGGTAGTTTTTCCGGTAATAGCTCAATATCTCGGTTAGAACAACTTTATAAAAATAATAACATAAAAACACCTATCGCAACTGTTAGTTTCACGTTTTTTACGATTAAAAAAATAAATTTGTCGCAGTGGGCTATTGTTGGTATCAGCCGAACTGCGATGGAGTCTATCCCCTTTTCGCTAGTTCTAAACCAGGGAGATTGTTTTTTTTTTTTACTTAGGTGGAGCCTATGCGACTTTTAAATCAAGCATTGGCGAAAAATTGTCAGTTACCAAGCGCCATTGGCTTCATATCCACGCTATCCTAACTTAGATATACATGCTCTATCAATGATATTGACCACTATTTATTTATAGATATAACACACACACACACACACACACACACACACACACACACACACACACACATTATATATATATATAATATATATATATATATATACGCATTGTAATTGCCTTCAAGCTAAAAGATAAATAATAATATATACTTTTTCAACAATGCTTCTAAAAAACAAACATCCAAAAATCTTATTCCCTTCGCCGAAGAGCATAGGCCTGGTTTGTTATTATTCACTCAACGTCCCCGTACCTCATATGGTAGAGGCGTATCAGTATCATTAACAGGTTAATTTCGCAAGGATTGTCCGGTGCGTATCGTGGGCGAAGCAGTATAGTCTCTGACTATGCCTGCTGAAGTCCCGATTTCGATTTCTATCGGAGGGAAATCGTTAGTATACATCGCTGATGAGACTTAATAAAGTTGAAACTGTCTGTACGATGTTCTACACACCGAACAATTCTTTGTCGAGATTCACTTGTCATGATTATTTTCTATAATTATTGAATTTTATGCGATATACGCATTGTAATTGCCTTCAAGCAAAAATATAAATAATATATATATATATATATATATATTATATATTATTTATATTTTAAAGGCAATTACAATGAGTATAACGTATAGCTGCATCCACAACATATACATAAAAATAATTTGTTAATTATAATTGAAATAATCATGACAAGCAAACTCGGCGAATACCGCATGCGACATGTGGAACACTATACAGCTGTTTCGTCCTTATTAGGTCTCATCAGCAGTGTATACCTACGATATCCCCACATCGCGGTATTCGCCGAGTTTGCTTGTCATGATTATTTCAATTATTATTAAAAAATTCTCTTTATGTATATGTTGTGGATGCAGCTATACGTTATACGCATTGTAATTGCCTTTAAAATATAAATAATAATATACTTTACTTAACAATGCTTCAAAGCAAATTATCAAAAATACTATTATATATATATATATATATATATATATATATATATATATCCGGGTCAAGAGAATAGAGACCCGGATTTTTCCTTTTATCGCCTTACCTATCCCAGATTGTTCCCAAGAATTTAAACGTCCACTTGCCTACTATGGCAGGGGCGTGTAATAATAGTATCATTGACAAGGTTAATTTCGCAGGGATTGTTCGCTATGTACCGGCGGCCGAACGGATATGGTCTCTGACTATGCCTGTGAAGTCCCGGTTTCGGTTCCTGTCGGAGGGGAGTCGTTAGTATACATCGCTGAAGAGACTTAATAAAGTCGAAACAGTCTGTACGGTGTTCTGCATAGCGAGCCATCCTTTGCGGGATTTACTTGTCAAGATTATTTTCTATAATTATCGAATTTTATGCGATACATGCATTTATAATTGCCTTCAAGCAAAAATATAAATAATATATATATATATATATATATATATATATATATATATTGGTTATGAAACTCTCTTATATATATATATATATATATATATATATGGTGTACGTGTTTATTAAAACCCCTCGTCCACGGGTAGGAAGTAACATAATATCAATTTTTAAGTAGAGCTAACTTGAATTCAGTTTTCTTTCTTCATGACTGGTTGCCTAAGCAAACCTAAGAAATCCAGTATGCCTTACTATTTACCCATAGCTGGGGGATAGAACATATGGATACACACTATTCCCAAAGGAAATGTATATTTCATAAAATCGTGAGAGTTATAAAAATATTCTTCCTTTTTTTTCTATTTTCACTTTAGTGTCCTTTTTTTTTTCATTTAGGTACTAAGTTGCATATTAGATATTTATTTTCCTACCTGCACATAGAAATTAGTTTTTTTTTAATTTTTTAAATAGGCGACTTTGATATGGACAATTTATAATGTGTAGCTTTTCCTCTAAGCGCAGTCTGCAAACTTTTGAGACAGCTTCATACACGCCCGCCTCTTTCAATTATTTTCCACTCGACTACGGGTGAGAGGTTGAGTCTTTGTTCTCATATGTAACTTGGTAATGTGGTACTTTTAGAGTAACACCTCTTAAAACATTTTATGATCATAATAAACGTTTCTTCCAAGGTCTCTCGGTGACTCCAGTATATATCATATTAGGCTCACTTCCAGGTTTAACAGTGAAATGATTAACATTCCGTGTTAAACATCAAAGGTGAACGCCTTGTAGAGGGTAGAGGGTTAACATAGAATATTGTTTATCAAGATAGATGAAAAGAGAAGATACGGTGAATTCGCAGACGCAACACTTTCATTATCGCCCAGTAAATAGCCGGTTTAGCTCAGTTGGTAGAGCACCCGCTTAGGAATCGCAAGTTTCCTGGTTCGATACCGGCATTCGCCAACTCAGCGTATGAGCAGCACAGCCTGGGTAATCTCATCTGTTCGGTAAAAGTGGTGAGCTGACGGTAGATGTGGCAATGAAAGGTGTAAAATTTACTCTCAGTGGCTTTCTAATTAACACAAGGTTTCCTATTATGAGTAAAATCATCAAACTTATTAACGGAGTAAAAAAAAAACAACAAAAAAAAAACGAGTAGAAATGAAACTTAGTTCTATCCAACTCAAATAAAATGTTACGTGCATCTATTAATTATTAATTAAATAATTATTTTGGGTTAAATCCTACTTGACGGACATAAATTCCACCATCGTATGCCACCCTGCCAAAAGAAAAAAAATACTAAAAATCAAGGAATTAACCGAATTTAATGACATTTTCAGTGTTGATACATTAATGAATAAAAGATATAATGCACTAGTTATTCTATTTAAAAACTTTTATATTTTTTCAGGTCAATTAATTTTGAACCACGTATGTTTGTGAATCTGTGTTACGCCTCAAAGTTACATGGTTCAAAGTTAACTGACTTGAAAAAATGTACGAGTTTTCAAATAAATTAACTGGTGAATTATATTGTTTATTCATTAATATATCAACACTGAAAATTTCATTAAATTCGGTTAATTCCTTGATTTTTAGTAATTTTTTCTTTCGGAAGGGTGACATACAATAGTGGAATTTATCTCCGTTAAGTAGGATTTAACCTCATTTTTAATATTTTTACACATAAATTTTACACAAGATTGTATTTATTTATTTATTTATTTGTAAACTTTTAGTTACTGAAAAAAAAAAAAAAAAAGCGAGAGCAAAAAATAATTTTTAGAATTGATTACAAATTTCACAAATATTTTTTACCATTTAAAGTAATACGATTTTTTAATTAATTTCATAGTCTATATAGTTCATTTACTTAAATAATATATTAGGTTATTTATTATAATGGAAAGTTTAAACGTAGAATTATAAGGAACGGCTTTTATTTATTTTATAAGTATTAATTATTCTTTATTCTATGTATTAACGATTTTAGTGATTGTGACGTAAGCAGTGACGTAGTTTTGGTTACAGACAAATGCAGACCAAATCTGCATTATTAATAGATAAGATTAACTTTATATAACCTTTTAGATGAATTATATCTGTAGATAAATTGTTGTAGATAAATTCCTATCATATAAAGAATTAAAAAAAGAACACAGACATAATACCAACAATATAAAAATACGCACACAAATAGATAGTTCGCCAAAAAAAAAAAAAAAAAAAACCCAAAAAACAAGCGTTATTACGAATTAACAAGAAGTTTAACTACACTGCCTTGGCATAAGCTTGGCACATTTGGGGTGATACATAAACATCTAAATAGACAAATGAGCAGTTACGGCCTAATTCGAAACACAATCCTCATAAACTTAACATAGACCTCACGAATGAAAATAAAAGAATAAAAATAAAATAAAAAAAACTCATTAGCCAGGTACCTCCACTACAACTATATAAAGGTCAGTTGAAAACACTTGAATACCAGAAAATAATTTTCATTCAACACATGGATATGGGTTATTTCCTAGTTGAAGAGCATGATGTTACAGATAAAACAGAACCCAATTTATTTATTTATTTTCCCATTAAACTAACCCTAAACCCCAACCCCAACCCTAACCCTAAACCCTAAGCCTAAGTCTGATTCTATCTATCTATCTATCTATCTATCTATCTATTTCAGTCAGGTTGTATCCATGTATGTATGTATCTATCTATCTATCTATCTATCTATCTATCTATCTGAATTTGCTCATGAATAAGTCCTTTCATCTCTTCCCCCTCTCTCTCTATCAATCTATCTATCTCAGTCTGGTTATATCTATCCATTTATCTATCTATCTATCTATCTGAATTTGCTCATAAATAAGTCCTTACATCTCTCACCCTCTCTCTCTCTCTATCAATCTATTTATCTCAGTCTGGTTATATCTATCTATCTATCTATCTATCTATCTATCTATCTTTCTATCTATCTATCTAAGTTCATACTTCCTTCCCATCTTCCAATATTCAACCCATGCCCATGATTATATCTGTACTCTTCTTCACTGTACACATTAACGAAATCCTAAAGCGACTCTTCATTACTTTCATTTAGTTGTGCATTATTTAGTCCCATTCATGTCTGGGCTTGCAATTTATTCAGTTGACCTAAGTACGGCACAAGGCCAAACATGGCACAGACGACGCTAAGAAGATTGTCATGTCAGCTTTTCAAACGGTCAGTGAGAGCTTGTCTGTCTTTTTCTTTTTTTCTTTTTATCGTCTGGGGTTGAACACTGGCTTTTTTATACCACAGCGAAACAGGTAGCTATTTTAGTCACGGCACTCATGTTTCGGCACGTTTGTCCAATGAAATAGAAAATCAAACCCAATTGATGACAAAATGAAAGATAATTCTATAAAAAAAACAATGTAACAATGGCGGACCACAAAGGGCTCCATTTGCGCATGCGTAACACCTGGAAGATGAAATCTCGCCACTTTTAATCTCGTTCTGTAACGTGTAAGATTACCAACGCCAGAAAAGAAAAGAAAAGAATCTTAGAAATAATCAAACTGGCGGGGTTTTCTAATTAATGTTTTCAAACACAAACGATTAATCTTTTAGCCACAGACTCTCAGTTTTATAAACATCGCCACAATAAAAGACATCAAGATTTCGATAGTGGTTTATGCAAAGAGGGGGTGGGAGGCTCAAAGTTAAGGTTCTGGGCATGTATGTCGAAAAGGGGACGTCCCTTAAGGAAAAATTGTGATATTGTAACGAATACCTGGTACTATTGCTTAAACATAATATTTATTATCTAGGTGTAGATATAACATAAAAAATCTATTTAGTATTATTTGGATTATTCGGACTATTGTTCTCATCTTCATTGTTATCTGTACAACGTTTCGGGCGATGTGCTCTCCGACCTTCTTCCGGTATTTCTCGTCAAACTCGGGAAGTTTCTCGGACTCGGGAACCTTCCTTTGGGACTCGGGGACCTTCTTGTCGTAATCGGGAACCTTCTTGTCGTAATCGGGAGCCATCACGGAACTTTGAACCTAACTCTTAATTCAGTCCACCGGGGTATCCTGTTCTCATTCCACTAACCATAGCTTGGGTACAGGTGTTAAGCTATATTAATTATTATTCTATGTTACTGCTGCCCTGACCAGGATTGAACCTGCAGTCTAGAGATAACTGTCATTTAGAATTGTCTTAACCTAACTCCTTTATCCACTAGGCTATGTGTTCAATTGGATACATTGATAGTAAAAATATACTACCAAACTTCACCTGGGGAAAAATGAAAAAAAAAAGACCAAGAGGGTCGTACTAACCGAAAATAATCGATTAATACTATAACACTTGGCCAAAAGAAAAAATATATAAATATATATATATATATATATATTTACCAACCCCTCCGCAGGAGCAGGATGCGACACATGGTCAATTTCTTAAGCGGAGTTTAACAGGTTTGAATTCAGAGTTTTCCTTCTCCTAGACCGGTTGCTTAACCAAGGTTAAAGAGCCCAGTCTGCCCTACTATTTACCCATAGTTGGAGGGAGAGTAGGATTCATACCTTTCCCAAGGGTATTAGCACTAAGTGAAATGCAATTACCACGTCCAGGATTTGAACTCGGGGCGACGAGTCCATTTCCCATGACTTTCACCATTACACCACGCGCTATATATATATATAAACCACTAGATTGTCTAAAGCTAAAAAGTAAAGAGTGTTCAATACCTAAGTAAATCAAATAATAAAGTTAAACCTAATGAGTCAGATATACCTATTAATAGTTTCGCTTAGTAGCTCATGAGGGACAATAAACAAATCTGTTTTCAATTGCCTTAAAAGTAATAAAGAATTCACCATTCGCAAGAATGAATCTGATATATATATATATATATATATATATATATTATATATATATATATATATATATATATATATATAACCAAAAATCCGGAGAGGTAATCTTACTTACGACATAGAAGTTTTTTTTAAAAAAGTGTCGTAGTTTGCAGAGTTCAATGTGTGCACTTATTGCCTGAGTCACAGAGCAAAATTATATAAGTAAAAGATATAACAGAAGATTTAGATTTTTAGCATTATAGACTATTTCAGGAAGCCTAGAGCCAATTTCTCTTGTTTCCAATCATCAGATGTGAATGATGAATTCTTTATTACTTTTAAGGCAGTTGAAAACAATTTTTTTTTATTGTCCTATGTTCCTCTGTATATACCCCTTTGGGAGGTAATTAGCCGTCGGTCATAAATTAACATCTTTGCCCAATTTGTATTTTGCTGTCGGGGATGGCCTTTAGTTGTAATCTGGGATTGATTGATTTAATAGTGTCCCCGAATAAATGACCCCGACAGCAAAATACAAATTGGGCAAGATGTTAATTTATGACCGACGGCTAATTACCTTCCAGAGGGGTATACACAGAGGAACATAGAACAATAAAAAATCTGTTTTCAACTGCCTTAAAAGTAATAAAGAATCCACATCTGATGATTGGAAACTAGACACTTGCTCTAGGCTTCCTGAAATAGTCTATAGAGCTAAAAATCTAAAACTTATGTTATATTCTTTACTTACTTTTTTATATATATATATATATGAATAAGATATAATGAAAAAACAAACGATGTTTACAACTGAAATAGGCTCATCAGAAGAGAAAGTGTGCAAACCGTTTCGGGGCCAATTCTCTGACGGTTTTTAAAAAGCAACACTCGGCCCATCCTCAACTAATATGAGGACCCTATTGCGTTATAATGTATCAACCGCACGTGGGTCGGTCATCAACAAAAAACAAGACGGGTAAAAGACCGTTAGTAAAAACAGAACGCTGCTAGTTAAACGTTGGAATTAATCAAAAAAAAAAAAAAAAAAAAAAAAAAAATATATATATATATATAATATATGAGGTTAAGTAAACAAACGTGTTTATTTCTATATGGCTTTAAGCCGACAATTTTTGGAGGATATTTGCTTAATTGAAGTCATACCTAATTTTGAAAATTAATTAGTTAATAATTAATGAATTTAGGCGGGCATATATGTTCAAATGTAAGGCTAAACAAATCGAGAAAATGTCAATCCCTGAATGTACATTTCGACCTATTAGGTCTCATCAGCAAGGTTATAGATATGGGAGACTGCTCCGTGTGTGACTCGAAATATATATATAACTTTCAAAGAAAGAAAAACTTAACAAACCGTCATTCTGTAATAATTTATTTCGACCAGAAACTCAAAAGGTTTTTAAAAATTAAAAAAACATTTTTTTTAAATCCTTAAGAGGCCATCCGGATTTTACAATATAAAGAAGGATTCATATAACTAGAAAGTTCACAAAATTTAGGTTAGACAGCAAGTATAAAGTTAAAATTCTAAGTCTAAGAAAAAAATACAATGTATATCCAGTTTCCTATTTAACTGACTTCCTAAAAAAAAGTAAATAAAAAAATCAAATATGTATATGTATATTTTTTATAATGAATAAAAAAATCTTTTTGTCTAGACGTTTTTTATTAAAAAATCTTTTTGAAATGATTATATATATATATATATATATATATTATATATATATATATATATATATATATAAACTCTTTGTGCAGTGGTTCATTTAAAAATAGCAGTGTATTACTTGTTAATCGTCTTGTCTACTCCATTTCGTTTTTCTAGCCTCTTGAGATCGCTCTGTCATCTCAGCAAATTGAGATGTGACAACCACTTTGCAATCACTCTGTAAGTTTTCTTTTATTCTCAACTGATCAGCTGATCTGATTCGAGTCGGAAAGTGAACGTGGAGAGGTTTCTTTTGCCAATTGTTCAAGTAGGGTTTTCATATCTTCTTCCTTTTCAGCTTTGTTCTTTGTTTCCTTGGCTTCTTTGAGTTGGTCAGCCAGCCTCTTCCATCTTGGAGATTTAATTCTTGGATTTATTTGCTTCTTTTCTCATCGAGTGGAACTTTTTACCATTTTCATGTTCTTTCACATAGTTTATTCTCCTCTCTGAGTTATAGGATGTTTCAACACCATTTTAAAGTAGTTTGACCTGAGAAGTTCTGTAAATAAACTTTAGTTCTGGACTAATATTGTCCAACCTTCTGTTTGGCCTTTAGTTATTGAGCTTCACAACCAACCAATCATCATCATCATCATCATCATGTCGCGCTATTAGCACGGATATCCATGACAATCTCTCTCCAACCGTCCCTATCACTCATTGTTCTCGCGAGGTCATCTGTACAGGATCCAGTATCCGCGCAGAACTGTTCAATGTACGTCTTTGCTGGCTAGCCCACACTGGCATGCCCATGTGCTGCCTTCGACAGGAGGACGTCACTTATGAGTTCGTCCTTGCTTCTCCAGCAGTGTCCCGGGGGTCTTGTTCGTCTTACTCGGATGGTTTGGGTGATATGGGGCGTACAGCTGTTTTCGTGCGGTATTGTTTCCACGTTTGTTTAGGATCGCACGCAGCATTCTGGTGCAGCACCCATCTAGCTTATTCTCTAGGCGCTTCGTTAGGGCCCAAGTAGTGCAGCCGTACAGCAGCACTGATACAACAACTACTCTTCCTCCTGTTATGGGTAAATAGTAGGGCAGACTGGGTTCTTTAAATTTGGTTAGGCAACCAGTCTGGAGGTGCGTGGTGTAATGGTTAGAGTCGTAGGAAATGGACTCGTCGACCCGAGTTCAAATCCTGGACGAAGTTACAGTTTACATAGTGATAATACCCTTGGAAAAGGTATGAATCCAACTACTCTCCCTCCAGCTATGGGTAAATAGTAGGACAGACTGGGCTCTTTAAATTTGGTTAGGCAACCAGTTTGGAATAAGGAAAAACTCTGAATTCAAACCTGCTAAACTCCACAAGAGATGGTCACTACTAGAATAGGCTCAGTCCTAATTTGAAGATTTATTTTACTAATGTTTTTCTTTTCTATGCCATTTCTTATCTGGGGCATGTATCTAATGATCCTCATATCCTTTGCCGGTCTTCTTGGCGGCGAGGGCATCTTACAATCTCACAATCCTGTTTACCGGGGCTTTAGAATATACCGGCTGAACTTCTGTAAGACACACCGAATGGGTCCACATGTTGGCCGTGGTTGGCGACCCGTGGTGCTTAAGGATGGAACCCTGGTGGCGACCCGTAGTGCTTAAGGATGGAACCGTGGTGGCTGAGCAGTTCATGACATGTAGCACTCTACTTTGGTCCATACTTAGGCTAGACGGTCGGTCGGATAGGTTCCCACTGATCAATCGGCTGGTCACGTCAAGCCCTAGCACCTATATGCTTGTCTCAACCTTATTGCCCTTGTGGGAAGCCCCAACTCTTTTTATCATATATGTGCTAAAAGGCGGTGGATGAGAGTTTTAATGAAATGGGTATGACATTAAACTCTATGGGAATGTGGAGTACCCCTTTATCACCATTGTCGGAGGTCCACTCTGACCCGGAGTGGCAGTACCTTTTAGGGTTCCATCAATGGGTTAAATAGAAGAAAATGAGTTTTAAAAGATGTGTTTTAGAAATTGAGTTTAAAGTTCTCATCATGAATTAAAACAAACCTCAAAAAATGACCCAATGGGTTGACATGCCATAAAACCCAACCAACTAACCAACCAGCCAACCAACCCCTATTCTCTCTAGCTTTCTTTCAAAATTACCGTTTATCCCTTCAAGGATGTAGATGGCTTCCCATTCTTTCTGTTCTGAGCCATTTCATCCGGGACCAGTATCTAAAGATCCTTATTCCTCTCGCCGGTCTTCCTGGCAGTGAGGGCATCTTACGATCACATGTCTCCACTACGATGCTTGAGGCTTATTATTTCGGTGTCTGAGGAGGTTGATGTACTGCGACTCGATTCCACCTAATTGGTTTCAAAGGAAGTCATTCTCAATGCGTGTTCCTTGATTTCCGTCTCTCGGTTTACCTTTCCTTTCCTTGACGTATCCTCGGGTCCTTTTTTTCGTAGAGACCATCATATTCCCGCCACAAGCGCAGATCTTCAGTCCCTCATTGGATTGTTGATTAGCACTTTTCTTTATTGTATTTCTTTTCCTATCAGATCGGAATCAAATAGAATCTGTCTGTGAGTCATTTTCCGCCCCCGCTCAAGATGCAATTTTTCGTTGGTATAATTCGTAGCCATTATTGGTGTCTCCAAGATAATAGACGATAAATATATCTGATTACGATATTAGATGAATCTTATTATTAGGAGATTATGTGTCTGTTTGTAAACGAAACTACGTCACCAGAGACATCACAACTCCTCAGTTATTTAGGTTGTATTCTCATGATTATTAAATAATCATTATCCTTATTCACTCCTAATAAGCAACGATGTCTTATGGGGCCCTAACAGGTATTACTACCTCGATAGTACCTGTTTGGGTCCCATCTATGCCTGAGTTACGATGAAACCTGGGATGCAGAATGGTGGATGTGAAGAGAGAGAGAGAGAGAGAGAGAGAGAGAGAGAGAGAGAGAGAGAGAGAGAGAGAGAGAGAGAGAGTGAGAGAGAGAGTTAAAAGGAACTCGACGCCATGATGATAATGTTGTTGTTGTTGTTGTTGTTGATGATGATACAGCAAACTATGCTCCAACATGGTTAAGATTAAACAAAACGATGGGCTTCTTCAAAATTTAATTTCCATTTACCCCCAACTACATTAATACAATACTACCAGGGCCAGTGGATATACCACAATATGATAATTAATTGTTACGACGTTTGGTGTGTTTACTTAAGAGCTATTGCGAAATAGTTCAATATGTAAAAAGTATAATAATCTTTATTTAACTCTCTCTGTCTCTTTTTTTTCTTTCTTTCCTTTTTATCATTTTTTAATTGTGCTCAAATGAAACATATTAGCGTTATAGCTTTCGCACGCCCACCTCCTCTCTATCTTTTCTCTGCTCTCTTTATTTTTCTTTCTTTTTTCTTATATTTTTTTATCATATATGTGCTAGAAGAAATAAGAATTCGGTTGATAAATATTTACATGTTTGCATTTAATCTTGGACGGTGTTATTTTTTTAACCAGGGGGTGTTGTAAGATGATAACGGTCGTACAATTAAGGAACACATGTATTAATATATAGATTGCCAATATCTGTTCTTAGTCTTATTGGATTCTATGACGAGAGGGGTTATTTAAAAAAAATGTTTTCGGTCTCAGGATTGAAATTTTTACAAAATACAAAAATGTTATTACGAATGGAATATAAGTAAGTAAAGTAAAGTCGTCGCATTTGCCTAAACTCAATATCAGCCAATCAGTCTATCCCCTTTTCACTAGCGCTAGACCAAGGAGATTGTTTGGGCGTCTGGGGTGGAGCACCACACCCACCATCAGCTCTTTACTTTACCGCACAGATCCCTGTGCTACTTATAACACTGAGTTGGCAAGAGTCGGTATCGAACTAGGAACCTAGTAGTTTCTAGCGAACGTTTCTACGACTGAGCTAACCCGACCCTTGAATTAAAAATTATAAAGACCACACTAAAAAATACGTGACAATACTACAACTAACTTAACAAACAAGTGGATCTCTTTGGTCACACAATTGTTGAATACTATTGGAGGCTGTGGTGTAATGGTTAGAGTCATAGGAAATGGACTCGTCGACCCGAGTTCAAAGCCTGGACGAAGCTACCGTTCACATAACCCTGATACCCTTGGGAAAGGTATGAATCCAACTACTCTCCCTCCAGCAATGGGTAAATAGCAGGGTAGACTGGGCTCTTTAACCTTGGTTAGGCAACCAGTCTAGGAGAAGGAACACTCTTAATTCAAACCTGTTAAATCCGCTTGGGGGTGGTCACTACTAGAATAGGCTCAGTCCTAATTAGTGATCTATTTCATTAATTAATTTTTATTTCTTCTTTGTACAGTTTTCACGGTGTTTATGAATAAAGAATATTGATCTCTTTTATTCATTTTAAAATTTGTTTTCTTCTTTTTCTTTTTCGCAGGTAATTTGTTTTTGGCTCGCTGACTGGTGATTGTTTTTTTTTGAAGAAAAAGAAACAAATTGTGTGAGTTCTCTTTCGTCCTACGATCGCGTGTACCGATTGGTCGATATTTTTTGAGACGCTTACACACACTTCGTCCTCAGTGCCAAAAAGATGTTCTTCAAGGCAGATACATTTACCGTGACCTTCATCTACAGCGTCAGTTCATTCACGCTGATAATCGGTGTCCTCGTAGTGTCCGTCTTCTTTGTGGCATTTTTTTACCACGCGATGCGAGACCGTTAGCGATAAAGAATTGTGAAACTACCCTCGACGACCCATGGATCTGAGAAAGCCCAGCGATACCGGAGCGGCCGTATGGTGCAGCTGATCATTACAACCACCACCGACAACAACAACGATGACGACTCGACTTACAACGAAAAAGAACAATATTTCAAAAATGAAATGGATAAACTTAATTCATTTTGTACTTCAAGTCTTCCCTCGTCCCCGACCCCGAAATTTGAAAAATGTTCATTTTTGTTTGAATCCGTGAAACCATTGTGGGTGGGGGGATTATGTTCTTGTAGAAATAAGAACCCTGTCGTTAAAAGACTCCTGTTTTTTAGAATCCTGATGTTGAAAAGAATCCTGGTTAATCAAAGACTGTAGTAATCCTCCAATTAAGACATAACTCATCGATCTTTCTGAGAAGATTCGACCAATGATTAATCTCGAGAACAGTGCAACGATCTTAAATGCTTTTGTCCTATCATCCCATTGGCCAATTTCTACCGGAAAATTCTGCTGCTGCTGCTGCTGTAAAGTCTATATATGGAAGTGACGATTTTGTTGAATTCTATACTTCCGATAAACTAACAATTTTTTTCTTAATTTCTTGTAATTAAAAAAATTGTATTTACTTTTGCCAAAAATTCCCAGATTCTAATATGTCATTTGATTTCTGATTAATATATCGTGAAAATGTATTAGTTTCTTTAAAATGATTTAAAAAAATTAACCCTTGGAATGCTGAGCACCCCCTCACACCTGTTCTCTCTCTACTATAAGGACGTTAAATAACAGATTTTCCGGGCGAAATTTAGCCCACTGGGTATATGTTCTTCTAGGTAGACGCACAAATACCAACTGCTCAGGCTCTAAGGGTTAATACATGATTCCATATGTATTATATATAAAGTACTAACATATATAATATATATATATAATACCTAACATGTAATATCCGACTTTTTATAATATATATATATATATATATATATATATATATTATATATATATATATATATATATATATATATAATTCTTATTTCTATGACTCTGACGACGTGAAAAAAAAAACAGATGGCACAGTTTGTAAATAAAGAAATATACAATCTGATATCTGGGAAAGATATTAAAAAAGAAGAAGAAAAAGACCAACGCATCCGTACTGTCTGAAAATAAAAAAACTCCGAAGAGTTGTCAAAATTAGATATGTAAAAAGTGGCAGGATACACGAAGTAGAGCAAAATTATAAGTACCTTAAGGAGACCTAAGAGAAACTACCTATCTAGGTTTCACCTAACGCTCATTAGGATAACTCAGAAATTATCTTGATGAGCTAGTAGATGAAACCTAGGTAGATAGTTTCTGACTCCCTCTGGTCCTTAATATATATAATATATAATATATATATATATTATATATATATATATATGTACTGTGCGTGCGTGTGTTGAGGCGTGTGTGTGTGTCGGTGTGTGTGTGTGTGTGTGTATGATGATAGGAATAAAATAGTTTAAAGAATATCAGTGTAGTAGTACTACTACTACTACTTTGAAACGAAAGCATAATAACACAAATACTTAAAAACGAATAGACAAACATTTATAATCCAAATTATTAACAAAATTAAAACTAACCAAAGTAGATTTGATAGAATACTTTGGTGTATTTCACTTCAATTCATTGTTTAGCAAAGTGAATCAGCACACGATTGTTATTATATGATGAATGAGTTTGATATCCTACAGCCATGTCCTTGTGCCATACATGAACTACAAATGCTTTTTATTCTACTCTCCCAACCGTGGCTTCTGTTGTTTTTTTAAAAAATATTCATGAAACTAAGCTTGAGAAAAAAAGGTCGATATGGTTCTGGGAAGTTTGTGTTAGTGGCAAGTGCCTACTTATCCTCCTCCAATCTATGTTTTTGTTGACCTTTGACACCTAGGGGAAATACGTAGCCCTCTGAGCCAAAAGTAAGGACACTGACTGATTTTAAATCAGTAGTTTAATTGAACTTGTAAAAATATTTATTTACTAAATTAAACGAAATTTGAGTCCCATTTACTTCTCCCATTCGCTCTAAGCGTTACGGTTATCTTGCGCTTGTGAAACGGTTATCGTCGCAGTTAACGGAACCGGTGGGCCGAGTTCAGATCCTGAACGTCTGACTTGGCGATAATGCCTTTGGGGAAGGCATAAATTCATTTATTATCCCCATACCAAACAAAGAGGATAAATAGTAGGGCAGACTGGGTTCTTTAGCCTTTGTTAGGCAACCTGAACTTGAAAAAAAAAGAAGAATTGTTTGCATTTAAAACAGATTATTCTGCTTTTTAAAATTTGACCTCGTGTCACATTCTGTCCGTGGTGGACGGGTTGGGTAAATGCATATATATATATATATATATATATATATATATATATATATATACCAACCCCCCACACACGAGCAGGAGGTGACACGAGGTCAATTTATTGAGCGGTTTTAACAGATTTGAATTCAGAGTTTTCCTTCTAGACAGGTTGCCTACCCAAGGTTGAAGAGCCCAGTCTACCCTACTATTTACCAATAGCTGGAGGGGATATAGCTGGATTCATACCTTTCCCAAATGTATTAGCGCTTAGATTTAATTGGCATTTATTACGGAACATACCTTAAAGAATTGAGAAAATGGAACAGCATATAAAATTGCCTTTAAGTTTTTTTTTATGGTTGTCGAATAATCGTTTGAGTAATTGGGATAAACAGAAACAGCTGAAATTAAGATAATATAAATACTGGTTAAATATCAATAATAATTCATTCTAAGGTGAGGTTAGTAAATATCAAAAGTACCATCATCATCACTATCATCACCATTATCGTAAACAAAAGTTTTATAAAGCAATATTTGTAGAAACAATTCCTTGCAGAAAACGGTCAAAGAATGGTTGTGCTTCCTCTACAAAATAATTTAGAAAAAAAACCCCAAAAAACCCCAAAAAAACAAACCAGATGATCAAATGAAGAATAAATCCCCAAAAATGTGGTGCAGTTTTCAATATTTGTCATCAGATAAAAAATACAAAACAAAACAAAAAGAATCTGCTTTTCAAGGCTAGCAAGCCAATTTTTAGTTGAAAATTTGACGCAACACGATCTTTCTCTTTCTATCTTTGACTGAATTGGTACTAAGCCGTTTTTTAACGGTTGTAGAATGATGGTTTGGGTAATCGAGATGAGAAGCTGTTAAATTAAGATAAAATACGAAAATAATTTAGAAAAAAGATATAGATGAAACAAAAATTGTAATCCCCCCAAAAGTTCGTACAGTTTTAGATGTTTTTTTTTGTTATCAATAATAAAAAGACAAAGTATTTTGAGTTGCAACATGCGGCAAGCATATTTAGCAACACAAATATCATTAGATTACGTATAAAAAGCATTACATTTTATTATATTCTAACGGTTCTAATGCATAATAGCGCGCAAGAGATAATATCATAGATTAACGTTAAAAAGCAATTACATTTCATTACATTCTAATGGTTTTAAATGCAGAATAGCGCGCAAGAGATAATATCATTAGATTACGTATAAAAGCATTACATTTCATTACATCTAATGGTTCTAATGCAGAATAGCGCGCAAGAGATAATATCATTAGATTACGCATAAAAGCATTACATTTTTACTACATTCTAATGGTTCTAATACAGAATAGCGCGCAAGAGAAAATATCATTAGATTACGTATAAAAAGCATTACATTTCATTACATACTAATGATACTAATCCCACCATGAAGACAAAGTCCGATTATTGTGGGGTGCCACGCACAAACCAAAGCTCATGCAATAGCTAGTATAAATATTGCGTGTATCCCTTCAGCATTTAGCAACACAGCATATGCACAAATCATTCAATCCGCTTAAAAAAATTGACCTTGTGTCACATCCTGCTCGTGCAAGGGAGTTGGTAAATATATATAACACAAATCATTCATTACTAGATAACCTTTCCGAGTTCTGTATTTACAGTAGTAACGAATGAAATCAATAGACGCTCCAAAATTTGATTGTGAGAAAAGTTGTCTGTTGTATGAATTTAATCTTGGCACAAAAGCAGCAAGCAGCAGCAGCAGTCAAACCTATAACGTGTATAGTATGCTTAATGAAGTAGAGGTTAGTGATCGTACTGTTCAATAGTGGTTCATGTTTCAACGGAAATGAGTCAGTGATGGATGTACCTCGTTATGGGTCGGTCGATAGACACGTCGATAAGGACGTACTGATGACTTTGCTGAATCCGATTAAACATGTCAGATGATTGAGTTAAGGTTCAACACAGTGATCAATCTCTAGAAGACTGCAGCTCATCATAAAAATAAATGAATAAATAGATGAATGAATGAATAAATAAATAAAAGAGACATTCATCAAAGAAAATGTGAGCCGATGCAGTCAGAGAAATAGAATCAAAAAAGATAAAAAGGAAACAAAATCAATTAAAAAACAAAAAACAACAAAACAAAACGAGCGATCTTTTTTGGTTATCTTATGAAATAAATAAATAAAATGAAGCTTGATAATTTTGTATTATTTGGATTTTTCGGATTGTTGTTCTTATCTTTCTGATATTTACACAACGTTTTGGAAGGCTCATCGGCCGAAACGTTGTGTATATAACATAAAAATGAGAATAACAGTCTGAAAAAATACAAATGATACAAATAAAATGAAATTTGAAAAAAAAACAAAAAACTGATTAAATACAATGAAATAAATTACAATAAATAATAAGAAATTTAATAAAATAATTAAATTAAAATACATAAAATAAATTGGAAGAAATAAGAAAGGAAGATAAAACCACGGAAAATTTAACAAATAAATAAAAACATAAAGAGTTAAGACATTCTTTTAGATTTTCGAAGAAACTTTGTTAAAAATTCAACTAATTCAAAATTTTCCACTGATTCCGAAAAAAGGAGAAAAAAAAATTCAGTCATGTGAATTGTGTTCAAATAAAAATAATGAAAACTCAAAAAAAGAAAAAAAAAGAAAAGAAGATAAATAAAATAAAATGAAATAAATAAATAAAATAAAAAAAACAAGGGGAAAAACGAACAGTGGGAAATAAAACCAAAAAAAAAAAACACAAAAAGAAACTAAAAACAAAAAGACAGACACAAAATTTATTCTGTGATATTAAAGATATCGACAAAACCGTTAAAAGTCTAAACTTCAAAAAAAAAAAAAAAAGCCAAATTTTTGCATCTGGTGGAAAGAAATTATTTGACAGTTTCTGTCGCCATCTTTGTTTTATTGAACATGAAAGAGAAGAACGCAAAGTTAATTCCCCCATAAACTAAGTCAACGTGAATCACGAATTTACCCCCATTAAAAAAAATTTTGTCTTTGATACATATAATAAACAATAGCATTTTTTTCAAGCAAATTGTCCTTTCCAAAATATGATATATATATCATAATATATGTCCCTTCATATTGCTCTCATAATAATTGTACATGCTACACAAAGAAACAGAGATGAAATTAGTTATATTGATTTTTCGACAAGTTGTAACCGGAAACCTTCAATTGGAAATCAAATGAAACAACAACAACAATAATACAACAAACTATCACCAATAAACCAGGACTTTCTCAAATATTTTCTTTGATTTTAATATGTGCGGTCGTCTGAATTTCAGTTTTTTTCCCGCCTTTTTTTCAATGCTCTTCGAAAAAAAACCAAAAAACATAACAAGGAAGAGTATTTTCTTTAATCTTAAACATTTCAGACAGAAAATTATATTTTTGGACTTTCAGTTTCAATAAAGATCCAATTTATCTTTTTGTTTGGAATGTTTATAGAAAATGAAATATATTTTCAATATAAAAATTCTTTTTGTGATATACTTCACACTTGAACTAAATCATTGGCGATAAGGGCACCTCTGTGCGTCTAATGGTTCGAAAGCTAGACTGCAATACCATTAGTAGTGAGTTCGAATCTCACTGGTGCCATACTTCCGATCTTTGTACCAACAATTAAGCAAAGTTTAGTAAATAACCAATTGTTCCAACAATTATAACGATAAAGGAAAAATAATATTTGTTATAATGTCCTGGGTAAGGAATGTTAAACTGCATCTAATAGTAAAGTCGCAATTCTGGAGCTCTGGGGAATGTATAGTACCCCTTCCATCACCATTACTCCAGGTTCACCCTGCCATGAATGGTAGTACCTGTTAGGGTCGCATCTATGGGTAAAATAGAAGAAAATGAGTTTTAAAAATTGATTA